>CM042091.1:34387156-34574943 GCA_023512835.1 Taxillus chinensis | reverse complement strand
AAATTATTTTAACTCTTTTTTCGAACTAATAATTTTCAATTTGTATAGTGCCATCATTTTAGATTTGTAAAATATGTTTCTTAATTTTTTTTATGAGCAGTAATTATTAGAAAAGTAATCATTAATAAATATTTAGTCTAGTATTTTTAAACGGTCATAATTGTTCTTAACTTTTCAATTCCAAATATGATTCAAACATCATAATTATTTTAGGATTAGTTTTATATTAATTAGACCAACAAATTAATAAAAATTAATTATACTTGAGCATGTATGTTCCCATTTATGTTTTTGTTTTACGTGATTGAGATTTGTTTCGCTTATAAAAAAACATAAAAAAACAGTAATTATATTTTTATATAAATATTGTAAATATACTAAATCCAAAAAAGATGATAGAAGTATACAAGACATATAAACTTTAATGTCATAAATATACATACAATATAGACAGAGAGGGGGATTGATTTAAATAATACAGGCTAATAATTTATGAAATATAACAATTTTTTAAAATTATTTTAACTCTTTTTTGAACTAATAATTTTCAATTTGTATAGTGCCATCATTTTAGATTTGTAAAATATGTTTCTTAATTTTTTTATGAGCAGTAATTATTAGAAAAGTAATCATTAATAAATATTTAGTCTAGTATTTTTTAAACGGTCATAATTGTTCTTAACTTTTCAATTCCAAATATGATTCAAACATCATAATTATTTTAGGATTAGTTTTATATTAATTAGACCAACAAATTAATAAAAATTAATTATACTTGAGCGTGTATGTTCCCATTTATGTTTTTGTTTTACGTGATTGAGATTTGTTTCGCTTATAAAAAAACATAAAAAAAAGTAATTATATTTTTTATATAAATATTGTAAATATACTAAATCCAAAAAAGATGATAAAGTATACAAGACATATAAACTTTAATGTCATAAATATACATACAATATATACAGAGAGGGGGATTGTTTTAAATAATACATGCTAATAATTTATGAAATATAACAATTTTTTAAAATTATTTTAACTCTTTTTTCGAACTAATAATTTTCAATTTGTATAGTGCCATCATTTTAGATTTGTAAAATATGTTTCTTAATTTTTTTTATGAGCAGTAATTATTAGAAAAGTAATCATTAATAAATATTTAGTCTAGTATTTTTAAACGGTCATAATTGTTCTTAACTTTTCAATTCCAAATATGATTCAAACATCATAATTATTTTAGGATTAGTTTTATATTAATTAGACCAACAAATTAATAAAAATTAATTATACTTGAGCGTGTATGTTCCCTTTTATGTTTTTGTTTTACGTGATTGAGATTTGTTTCGCTTATAAAAAAACATAAAAAAACAGTAATTATATTTTTTATATAAATAATGTAAATATACTAAATCCAAAAAAGATGATAGAAGTATACAAGACATATAAACTTTAATGTCATAAATATACATACAATATATACGAGAGAGAGGGGATTGTTTTAAATAATACATGCTAATAATTTATGAAATATAACAATTTTTTAAAATTATTTTAACTCTTTTTCAAACTAATAATTTTCAATTTGTATAGTGCCATCATTTTAGATTTGTAAAATATGTTTCTTAATTTTTTTTATGAGCAGTAATTATTAGAAAAGTAATCATTAATAAATATTTAGTCTAGTATTTTTAAACGGTCATAATTGTTCTTAACTTTTCAATTCCAAATATGATTCAAACATCATAATTATTTTAGGATTAGTTTTATATTAATTAGACCAACAAATTAATAAAAATTAATTATACTTGAGCGTGTATGTTCCCTTTTATGTTTTTGTTTTACGTGATTGAGATTTGTTTCGCTTATAAAAAAACATAAAAAAACAAGAATTATTTTTTTTATATAAATAATGTAAATATACTAAATCCAAAAAAGATGATAGAAGTATACAAGACATATAAACTTTAATGTCATAAATATACATACAATATATACAGAGAGAGGGGGATTGTTTTAAATAATACATGCTAATAATTTATGAAATATAACAATTTTTTAAAATTATTTTAACTCTTTTTTCAAACTAATAATTTTCAATTTGTATAGTGCCATCATTTTAGATTTGTAAAATATGTTTCTTAATTTTTTTTATGAGCAGTAATTATTATAAAAGTAATCATTAATAAATATTTAGTCTAGTATTTTTAAACGGTCATAATTGTTCTTAACTTTTCAATTCCAAATATGATTCAAACATCATAATTATTTTAGGATTAGTTTTATATTAATTAGACCAACAAATTAATAAAAATTAATTATACTTGAGCGTGTATGTTCCCATTTATGTTTTTGTTTTACGTGATTGAGATTTGTTTCGCTTATAAAAAAACATAAAAAACAGTAATTATATTTTTTATATAAATATTGTAAATATACTAAATCCAAAAAAAGATGATAGAAGTATACAAGACATATAAACTTTAATGTCATAAATATACATACAATATATACGAGAGGAGGGGGATTGTTTTAAATAATACATGCTAATAATTTATGAAATATAACAATTTTTTAAAATTATTTTAACTCTTTTTTGAACTAATAATTTTCAATTTGTATAGTGCCATCATTTTAGATTTGTAAAATATGTTTCTTAATTTTTTTTATGAGCAGTAATTATTACAAAAGTAATCATTAATAAATATTTAGTCTAGTATTTTTAAACGGTCATAATTGTTCTTAACTTTTCAATTCCAAATATGATTCAAACATCATAATTATTTTAGGATTAGTTTTATATTAATTAGACCAACAAATTAATAAAAATTAATTATACTTGAGCGTGTATGTTCCCATTTATGTTTTTGTTTTACGTGATTGAGATTTGTTTCGCTTATAAAAAAACATAAAAAACAGTAATTATATTTTTTATATAAATATTGTAAATATACTAAATCCAAAAAAAATGATAGAAGTATACAAGACATATAAACTTTAATGTCATAAATATACATACAATATATACGAGAGAGGGGGATTGTTTTAAATAATACATGCTAATAATTTATGAAATATAACAATTTTTTAAAATTATTTTAACTCTTTTTTCGAACTAATAATTTTCAATTTGTATAGTGCCATCATTTTAGATTTGTAAAATATGTTTCTTAATTTTTTTTATGAGCAGTAATTATTAGAAAAGTAATCATTAATAAATATTTAGTCTAGTATTTTTAAACGGTCATAATTGTTCTTAACTTTTCAATTCCAAATATGATTCAAACATCATAATTATTTTAGGATTAGTTTTATATTAATTAGACCAACAAATTAATAAAAATTAATTATACTTGAGCGTGTATGTTCCCATTTATGTTTTTGTTTTACGTGATTGAGATTTGTTTCGCTTATAAAAAAACATAAAAAACAGTAATTATATTTTTTATATAAATATTGTAAATATACTAAATCCAAAAAAGATGATAGAAGTATACAAGACATATAAACTTTAATGTCATAAATATACATACAATATATACAGAGAGGGGGATTGTTTTAAATAATACATGCTAATAATTTATGAAATATAACAATTTTTTAAAATTATTTTAACTCTTTTTTCGAACTAATAATTTTCAATTTGTATAGTGCCATCATTTTAGATTTGTAAAATATGTTTCTTAATTTTTTTTATGAGCAGTAATTATTAGAAAAGTAATCATTAATAAATATTTAGTCTAGTATTTTTAAACGGTCATAATTGTTCTTAACTTTTCAATTCCAAATATGATTCAAACATCATAATTATTTTAGGATTAGTTTTATATTAATTAGACCAACAAATTAATAAAAATTAATTATACTTGAGCGTGTATGTTCCCTTTTATGTTTTTGTTTTACGTGATTGAGATTTGTTTCGCTTATAAAAAAACATAAAAAATAGTAATTATATTTTTTATATAAATATTGTAAATATACTAAATCCAAAAAAGATGATAGAAGTATACAAGACATATAAACTTTAATGTCATAAATATACATACAATATATACAGAGAGAGGGGGATTGTTTTAAATAATACATGGTAATAATTTATGAAATATAACAATTTTTTAAAATTATTTTAACTCTTTTTTCAAACTAATAATTTTCAATTTGTATAGTGCCATCATTTTAGATTTGTAAAATATGTTTCTTAATTTTTTTTATGAGCAGTAATTATTACAAAAGTAATCATTAATAAATATTTAGTCTAGTATTTTTAAACGGTCATAATTGTTCTTAACTTTTCAATTCCAAATATGATTCAAACATCATAATTATTTTAGGATTAGTTTTATATTAATTAGACCAACAAATTAATAAAAATTAATTATACTTGAGCGTGTATGTTCCCTTTTATGTTTTTGTTTTACGTGATTGAGATTTGTTTCGCTTATAAAAAAACATAAAAAACAGTAATTATTTTTTTATATAAATAATGTAAATATACTAAATCCAAAAAAGATGATAGAAGTATACAAGACATATAAACTTTAATGTCATAAATATACATACAATATATACAGAGAGGGGGATTGTTTTAAATAATACATGCTAATAATTTATGAAATATAACAATTTTTTAAAATTATTTTAACTCTTTTTTCGAACTAATAATTTTCAATTTGTATAGTGCCATCATTTTAGATTTGTAAAATATGTTTCTTAATTTTTTTTATGAGCAGTAATTATCAGAAAAGTAATCATTAATAAATATTTAGTCTAGTATTTTTAAATGGTCATAATTGTTCTTAACTTTTCGATTCTAAATATGATTCAAACATCATAATTATTTTAGTATTAGTTTTATGTTAATTAGACCAACAAATTAATAAAAATTAATTATACTTGAGCGTGTATGTTCCCATTTATGTTTTTATTTTATGTGATTGAAATTTGTTTCGTTTATAAAAAAACATAAAAAACAATAATTACATTCTTTATATAAATATTGTAAATAAACTAAATCTAAAAAAGATGATAGAAGTATACAAGACATATAAACTTTAATGTCATAAATATAATACATTATATACAAAGAAGGGGATCGTTTTAAATAATACAAGCTAATAATTTATGAAATATAACAATTTTTTAAAATTATTTTAACTCTTTTTTCGAACTAATAATTTTCAATTTGTATAGTGCCATCATTTTAGATTTGTAAAATATGTTTCTTAATTTTTTTTATGAGCAGTAATTATTAGAAAAGTAATCATTAATAAATATTTAGTCTAGTATTTTTAAACGGTCGTAATTGTTCTTAACTTTTCAATTCCAAATATGATTCAAACATCATAATTATTTTAAGATTAGTTTTATGTTAATTAGACCAACAAATTAATACAAATTAATTATACTTGAGCGTGTATGTTCCCATTTATGTTTTTGTTTTACGTGATTGAGATTTGTTTCGCTTATAAAAAACCATAAAAAATAGTAATTATATTTTTTATATAAATATTGTAAATATACTAAATCCAAAAAAGATGATAGAAGTATACAAGACATATAAACTTTAATGTCATAAATATACATACAATATATAGAGAGAGGGGGATTGTTTTAAATAATACATGCTAATAATTTATGAAATATAACAATTTTTTAAAATTATTTTAACTCTTTTTTCGAACTAATAATTTTCAATTTGTATAGTGCCATCATTTTAGATTTGTAAAATATGTTTCTTAATTTTTTTTATGAGCAGTAATTATTAGAAAAGTAATCATTAATAAATATTTAGTCTAGTATTTTTAAACGGTCATAATTGTTCTTAACTTTTCAATTCCAAATATGATTCAAACATCATAATTATTTTAGGATTAGTTTTATATTAATTAGACCAACAAATTAATAAAAATTAATTATACTTGAGCGTGTATGTTCCCATTTATGTTTTTGTTTTACGTGATTGAGATTTGTTTCGCTTATAAAAAAACATAAAAAATAGTAATTATATTTTTTATATAAATATTGTAAATATACTAAATCCAAAAAAGATGATAGAAGTATACAAGACATATAAACTTTAATGTCATAAATATACATACAATATATACGAGAGAGGGGGATTGTTTTAAATAATACATGCTAATAATTTATGAAATATAACAATTTTTTAAAATTATTTTAACTCTTTTTTCGAACTAATAATTTTCAATTTGTATAGTGCCATCATTTTAGATTTGTAAAATATGTTTCTTAATTTTTTTTATGAGCAGTAATTATTAGAAAAGTAATCATTAATAAATATTTAGTCTAGTATTTTTAAACGGTCATAATTGTTCTTAACTTTTCAATTCCAAATATGATTCAAACATCATAATTATTTTAGGATTAGTTTTATATTAATTAGACCAACAAATTAATAAAAATTAATTATACTTGAGCGTGTATGTTCCCTTTTATATTTTTGTTTTACGTGATTGAGATTTGTTTCGCTTATAAAAAACATAAAAAACAGTAATTACATTCTTTATATAAATATTGTAAATATACTAAATCCGAAAAAGATTATAGAAGTATACAAGACATATAAACTTTAATGTCATAAATATACATACAATATATAGAGAGACGGGGATTGTTTTAAATAATACAAGCTAATAATTTATGAAATATAACAATTTTTTAAAATTATTTTAACTCTTTTTTCGAACTAATAATTTTCAATTTGTATAGTGCCATCATTTTAGATTTGTAAAATATGTTTCTTAATTTTTTTTATGAGCAGTAATTATCAGAAAAGTAATCATTCATAAATATTTAGTCTAGTATTTTTAAACGGTCATAATTGTTCTTAACTTTTCAATTCCAAATATGATTCAAACATCATAATTATTTTAGGATTAGTTTTATATTAATTAGACCAACAAATTAATAAAAATTAATTATAGTTGAGCCTGTATGTTCCCTTTTACGTTTTTGTTTTACGTGATTGAGATTTGTTTCGCTTATAAAAAACATAAAAAAAAGTAATTATATTTTTTATATAAATATTGTAAATATACTAAATCCAAAAAAGATGATAGAAGTATACAAGACATATAAACTTTAATGTCATAAATATACATACAATATATACAGAGGACGGGGATTGTTTTAAATAATACATGCTAATAATTTATGAAATATAACAATTTTTTAAAATTATTTTAACTCTTTTTTCGAACTAATAATTTTCAATTTGTATAGTGCCATCATTTTAGATTTGTAAAATATGTTTCTTAATTTTTTTTATGAGCAGTAATTATTAGAAAAGTAATCATTAATAAATATTTAGTCTAGTATTTTTAAACGGTCATAATTGTTCTTAACTTTTCAATTCCAAATATGATTCAAACATCATAATTATTTTAGGATCAGTTTTATATTAATTAGACCAATAAATTAATAAAAATTAATTATACTTGAGCGTGTATGTTCCCATTTATGTTTTTGTTTTACATGATTGAGATTTGTTTCGTTTATAAAAAAACATAAAAAAAAGTAATTATATTTTTTATATAAATATTGTAAATATACTAAATCCAAAAAAAGATGATAGAAGTATACAAGACATATAAACTTTAATGTCATAAATATACATACAATATATACGAGAGAGGGGATTGTTTTAAATAATACAAGCTAATAATTTATGAAATATAACAATTTTTTAAAATTATTTTAACTCTTTTTTCGAACTAATAATTTTCAATTTGTATAGTGCCATCATTTTAGATTTGTAAAATATGTTTCTTAATTTTTTTTATGAGCAGTAATTATCAGAAAAGTAATCATTAATAAATATTTAGTCTAGTATTTTTAAACGGTCATAATTGTTCTTAACTTTTCAATTCCAAATATGATTCAAACATCATAATTATTTTAGGATTAGTTTTATATTAATTAGACCAACAAATTAATAAAAATTAATTATACTTGAGCGTGTATGTTCCCATTTATGTTTTTGTTTTACGTGATTGAGATTTGTTTCGCTTATAAAAAAACATAAAAAAAAGTAATTATATTTTTTATATAAATATTGTAAATATACTAAATCCAAAAAAGATGATAGAAGTATACAAGACATATAAACTTTAATGTCATAAATATACATACAATATATACATAGAGGGAGATTGTTTTAAATAATACATGCTAATAATTTATGAAATATAACAGTTTTTTAAAATTATTTTAACTATTTTTTCGAACTAATAATTTTCAATTTGTAACGTGCCATCATTTTAGATTTGTAAAATATGTTTCTTAATTTTTTTTATGAGCAGTAATTATTAGAAAAGTAATCATTAATAAATATTTAGTCTAGTATTTTTAAACGGTCATAATTGTTCTTAACTTTTCAATTCCAAATATGATTCAAACATCATAATTATTTTAGGATTAGTTTTATATTAATTAGAACAACAAATTAATAAAAATTAATTATACTTGAGCATGTATGTTCCCATTTATGTTTTTGTTTTACGTGATTGAAATTTGTTTCGCTTATAAAAAACATAAAAAAAAATAATTATATTTTTTTATATAAATATTGTAAATATACTAAATCCAAAAAAGATGATAGAAGTATACAAGACATATAAACTTTAATGTCATAAATATACATACAATATATAGAGAGACGGGGATTGTTTTAAATAATACAAGCTAATAATTTATGAAATATAACAATTTTTTAAAATTATTTTAACACTTTTTTCGAACTAATAATTTTCAATTTGTATAGTGCCATCATTTTAGATTTGTAAAATATGTTTCTTAATTTTTTTTATGAGCAGTAATTATTAGAAAAGTAATCATTAATAAATATTTAGTCTAGTATTTTTAAATGGTCATAATTGTTCTTAACTTTTCAATTCCAAATATGATTCAAACATCATAATTATTTTAGGATTAGTTTTATATTAATTAGACCAACAAATTAATAAAAATTAATTATACTTGAGCGTGTATGTTCCCATTTATGTTTTTGTTTTACGTGATTGAGATTTGTTTCGCTTATAAAAAAACATAAAAAAAAGTAATTATATTTTTTATATAAATATTGTAAATATACTAAATCCAAAAAAGATGATAGAAGTATACAAGACATATAAACTTTAATGTCATAAATATACATACAATATATACAGAGAGAGGGGATTGTTTTAAATAATACATGCTAATAATTTATGAAATATAACAATTTTTTAAAATTATTTTAACTCTTTTTTCGAACTAATAATTTTCAATTTGTATAGTGCCATCATTTTAGATTTGTAAAATATGTTTCTTAATTTTTTTTATGAGCAGTAATTATTAGAAAAGTAATCATTAATAAATATTTAGTCTAGTATTTTTAAACGGTCATAATTGTTCTTAACTTTTCAATTCCAAATATGATTCAAACATCATAATTATTTTAGGATTAGTTTTATATTAATTAGACCAACAAATTAATAAAAATTAATTATACTTGAGCGTGTATGTTCCCATTTATGTTTTTGTTTTACGTGATTGAGATTTGTTTCGCTTATAAAAAAACATAAAAAAATAATAATTATATTTTTTATATAAATATTGTAAATATACTAAATCCAAAAAAGATGATAGAAGTATACAAGACATATAAACTTTAATGTCATAAATATACATACAATATATACAGAGACGGGGATTGTTTTAAATAATACAAGCTAATAATTTATGAAATATAACAATTTTTTAAAATTATTTTAACTCTTTTTTCGAACTAATAATTTTCAATTTGTATAGTGCCATCATTTTAGATTTGTAAAATATGTTTCTTAATTTTTTTTATGAGCAGTAATTATAGAAAAGTAATCATTAATAAATATTTAGTCTAGTATTTTTAAACGGTCATAATTGTTCTTAACTTTTCAATTCCAAATATGATTCAAACATCATAATTATTTTAGGATTAGTTTTATATTAATTAGACCAACAAATTAATAAAAATTAATTATACTTGAGCGTGTATGTTCCCATTTATGTTTTTGTTTTACGTGATTGAGATTTGTTTCGCTTATAAAAAAACATAAAAAAATGATAATTATATTTTTTTATATAAATATTGTAAATATACTAAATCCAAAAAAGATGATAGAAGTATACAAGACATATAAACTTTAATGTCATAAATATACATACAATATATACAGAGACGGGGATTGTTTTAAATAATACAAGCTAATAATTTATGAAATATAACAATTTTTTAAAATTATTTTAACTCTTTTTTCGAACTAATAATTTTCAATTTGTATAGTGCCATCATTTTAGATTTGTAAAATATGTTTCTTAATTTTTTTTATGAGCAGTAATTATTATAAAAAGTAATCATTAATAAATATTTAGTCTAGTATTTTTAAACGGTCATAATTGTTCTTAACTTTTCAATTCCAAATATGATTCAAACATCATAATTATTTTAGGATTAGTTTTATATTAATTAGACCAACAAATTAATAAAAATTAATTATACTTGAGCGTGTATGTTCCCATTTATGTTTTTGTTTTACGTGATTGAGATTTGTTTCGCTTATAAAAAACAATAAAAAAAAGTAATTATATTTTTTATATAAATATTGTAAATATACTAAATCCAAAAAAGATGATAGAAGTATACAAGACATATAAACTTTAATGTCATAAATATACATACAATATATACAGAGAGGGGGATTGTTTTAAATAATACATGCTAATAATTTATGAAATATAACAATTTTTTAAAATTATTTTAACTCTTTTTTCGAACTAATAATTTTCAATTTGTATAGTGCCATCATTTTAGATTTGTAAAATATGTTTCTTAATTTTTTTTATGAGCAGTAATTATTAGAAAAGTAATCATTAATAAATATTTAGTCTAGTATTTTTAAACGGTCATAATTGTTCTTAACTTTTCAATTCCAAATATGATTCAAACATCATAATTATTTTAGGATTAGTTTTATATTAATTAGACCAACAAATTAATAAAAATTAATTATACTTGAGCGTGTATGTTCCCATTTATGTTTTTGTTTTACGTGATTGAGATTTGTTTCGCTTATAAAAAAACATAAAAAAAAATAATTATATTTTTTATATAAATATTGTAAATATACTAAATCCAAAAAAGATGATAGAAGTATACAAGACATATAAACTTTAATGTCATAAATATACATACAATATATACAGAGACGGGGATTGTTTTAAATAATACATGCTAATAATTTATGAAATATAACAATTTTTTAAAATTATTTTAACTCTTTTTTCGAACTAATAATTTTCAATTTGTATAGTGCCATCATTTTAGATTTGTAAAATATGTTTCTTAATTTTTTTTATGAGCAGTAATTATTATCAAAAGTAATCATTAATAAATATTTAGTCTAGTATTTTTAAACGGTCATAATTGTTCTTAACTTTTCAATTCCAAATATGATTCAAACATCATAATTATTTTAGGATTAGTTTTATATTAATTAGACCAACAAATTAATAAAAATTAATTATACTTGAGCGTGTATGTTCCCATTTATGTTTTTGTTTTACGTGATTGAGATTTGTTTCGCTTATAAAAAAACATAAAAAAAAATAATTATATTTTTTATATAAATATTGTAAATATACTAAATCCAAAAAAGATGATAGAAGTATACAAGACATATAAACTTTAATGTCATAAATATACATACAATATATACAGAGAGGGGGATTGTTTTAAATAATACATGCTAATAATTTATGAAATATAACAATTTTTTAAAATTATTTTAACTCTTTTTTCGAACTAATAATTTTCAATTTGTATAGTGCCATCATTTTAGATTTGTAAAATATGTTTCTTAATTTTTTTTATGAGCAGTAATTATTAGAAAAGTAATCATTAATAAATATTTAGTCTAGTATTTTTAAACGGTCATAATTGTTCTTAACTTTTCAATTCCAAATATGATTCAAACATCATAATTATTTTAGGATTAGTTTTATATTAATTAGACCAACAAATTAATAAAAATTAATTATACTTGAGCGTGTATGTTCCCATTTATGTTTTTGTTTTACGTGATTGAGATTTGTTTTGCTTATAAAAAAACATAAAAAAAGTAATTATATTTTTTTATATAAATATTGTAAATATACTAAATCCAAAAAAGATGATAGAAGTATACAAGACATATAAACTTTAATGTCATAAATATACATACAATATATACGAGAGACGGGGATTGTTTTAAATAATACATGCTAATAATTTATGAAATATAACAATTTTTTAAAATTATTTTAACTCTTTTTTCGAACTAATAATTTTCAATTTGTATAGTGCCATCATTTTAGATTTGTAAAATATGTTTCTTAATTTTTTTTATGAGCAGTAATTATTGGAAAAGTAATCATTAATAAATATTTAGTCTAGTATTTTTAAACGGTCATAATTGTTCTTAACTTTTCAATTCCAAATATGATTCAAACATCATAATTATTTTAGGATTAGTTTTATATTAATTAGACCAACAAATTAATAAAAATTAATTATACTTGAGCGTGTATGTTCCCATTTATGTTTTTGTTTTACGTGATTGAGATTTGTTTCGCTTATAAAAAAACATAAAAAACAATAATTATTTTTTTTATATAAATATTGTAAATATACTAAATCCAAAAAAAGATGATAGAAGTATACAAGACATATAAACTTTAATGTCATAAATATACATACAATATATACAGAGAGGGGGATTGTTTTAAATAATACATGCTAATAATTTATGAAATATAACAATTTTTTAAAATTATTTTAACTCTTTTTTCGAACTAATAATTTTCAATTTGTATAGTGCCATCATTTTAGATTTGTAAAATATGTTTCTTAATTTTTTTTATGAGCAGTAATTATCAGAAAAGTAATCATTAATAAATATTTAGTCTAGTATTTTTAAACGGTCATAATTGTTCTTAACTTTTCAATTCCAAATATGATTCAAACATCATAATTATTTTAGGATTAGTTTTATATTAATTAGACCAACAAATTAATAAAAATTAATTATACTTGAGCGTGTATGTTCCCATTTATGTTTTTGTTTTACGTGATTGAGATTTGTTTCGCTTATAAAAAAACATAAAAAAATAGTAATTATTTTTTTTATATAAATATTGTAAATATACTTAATCGAAAAAATATGATAGAAGTATACGAGACATATAAACTTTAATATCATAAATATACATACAATATATACAGAGAGGGTGATTGTTTTAAATAATACATGGTAATAATTTATGAAATATAACAATTTTTTAAAATTATTTTAACTCTCTTTTCAAACTAATAATTTTCAATTTGTATAGTGCCGTCATTTTAGATTTGTAAAATCTGTTTCTAATTTTTTTTATGAGCAGTAATTATTTCAAAAAGTAATCATTAATAAATATTTAGTCTAGTATTTTTAAACGGTCATAATTGTTCTTAACTTTTCAATTCCAAATATGATTCAAACATCATAATTATTTTAGGATTAGTTTTATATTAATTAGACCAACAAATTAATAAAAATTAATTATACTTGAGCATGTATGTTCCCATTTATGTTTTTGTTTTACGTGATTGAGATTTGTTTCACTTATAAAAAACATAAAAAATAGTAATTATATTCTTTATATAAATATTGTAAATATACTAAATCCAAAAAAGATGATAGAAGTATACAAGACATATAAACTTTAATGTCATAAATATACATACAATATATAGAGAGACGGGGATTGTTTTAAATAATACATGCTAATAATTTATGAAATATAACAATTTTTTAAAATTATTTTAACTCTTTTTTCGAACTAATAATTTTCAATTTGTATAGTGCCATCATTTTAGATTTGTAAAATATGTTTCTTAATTTTTTTTATGAGCAGTAATTATTAGAAAAGTAATCATTAATAAATATTTAGTCTAGTATTTTTAAACGGCCATAATTGTTCTTAACTTTTCAATTCCAAATATGATTCAAACATCATAATTATTTTAGGATTAGTTTTATATTAATTAGACTAACAAATTAATAAAAATTAATTATAGTTGAGCCTGTATGTTCCCTTTTACGTTTTTGTTTTACGTGATTGAGATTTGTTTTGCTTATAAAAAACATAAAAAACAGTATTTATTTTTTTTATATAAATATTGTAAATATACTTAATCCAAAAAATATGATAGAAGTATACAAGACATATAAACTTTAATATCATAAATATACATACAATATATACAGAGAGGGCGATTGTTTTAAATAATACATGCTAATAATTTATGAAATATAACAATTTTTTAAAATTATTTTAACTCTCTTTTCAAACTAATAATTTTCAATTTGTATAGTGCCGTCATTTTAGATTTGTAAAATCTGTTTCTAATTTTTTTTTATGAGCAGTATCTATTTCAATAGTAATCATTAATAAATATTTAGTCTACCACTTTTAAACGGTCATAATTGTTCTTAACTTTTCAATTCCAAATATGATTCAAACATAATAATTATTTTAGGATTAGTTTTATATTAATTAGACCAACAAATTAATAAAAATTAATTATACTTGAGCGTGTATGTTCCCTTTTATGTTTTTGTTTTACGTGATTGAGAATTGTTTCGCTTATAAAAAACATAAAAAACAGTAATTATTTTTTTATATAAATAATGTAAATATACTAATCTAAAAAAGATGACAGAAGTATACAAGACATATAAACTTTAATGCCATAAATATACATACAATATATACACAGAGGAGGGGGATTGTTTTAAATAATACATGCTAATAATTTATGAAATATAACAATTTTTAAAAATTATTTTAACTCTCTTTTCAAACTAATAATTTTCAATTTGTATAGTGCCATCATTTTAGATTTGTAAAATATGTTTCTTAATTTTTTTTATGAGCAGTAATTATCAGAAAAGTAATCATTCATAAATATTTAGTCTAGTATTTTTAAACGGCCATAATTGTTCTTAACTTTTCAATTCCAAATATGATTGAAACATCATAATTATTTTAGGATTAGTTTTATATTAATTAGACCAACAAATTAATAAAAATTAATTATACTTGAGCCTGTATGTTCCCTTTTATATTTTTGTTTTACGTGATTGAGATTCGTTTCGTTTATAAAAAACAATAAAAAACAAGTAATTACATTCTTTATATAAATATTGTAAATATACTAAATCCGAGAAAGATTATAGAAGTATACAAGACATATAAACTTTAATGTCATAAATATACATACAATATATAGAGAGACGGGGATTGTTTTAAATAATACAAGCTAATAATTTATGAAATATAACAATTTTTTAAAATTATTTTAACACTTTTTTCGAACTAATAATTTTCAATTTGTATAGTGCCATCATTTTAGATTTGTAAAATATGTTTCTTAATTTTTTTTATGAGCAGTAATTATCAGAAAAGTATTCATTCATAAATATTTAGTCTAGTATTTTTAAACGGCCATAATTGTTCTTAACTTTTCAATTCCAAATATGATTCAAACATCATAATTATTTTAGGATTAGTTTTATATTAATTAGAAAAACAAATTAATAAAAATTAATTATACTTGAGCGTGTATGTTCCCATTTATGTTTTCGTTTTACGTGATTGAGATTTGTTTTGCTTATAAAAAATATAAAAAACAGTAATTATATTTTTTATATAAATAATGTAAATATACTAATCCAAAAAAGATGACAGAAGTATACAAGACATATAAACTTTAATGTCATAAATATACATACAATATATACAGAGAGACGGTGATTGTTTTAAATAATACATGCTAATAATTTATGAAATATAACAATTTTTTAAAATTATTTTAACTCTTTTTTCGAACTAATAATTTTCAATTTGTATAGTGCCATCATTTTAGATTTGTAAAATATGTTTCTTAATTTTTTTTATGAGTAGTAATTATCAGAAAAGTAATCATTCATAAATATTTAGTCTAGTATTTTTAAACGGCCATAATTGTTCTTAACTTTTCAATTCCAAATATGATTCAAACATCATAATTATTTTAGGATTAGTTTTATATTAATTAGACTAACAAATTAATAAAAATTAATTATAGTTGACCCGGTATGTTCCCTTTTATGTTTTTGTTTTACGTGATTGAGATTTGTTTCGCTTATAAAAAACATAAAAAATAGTATTTATTTTTTTTATATAAATATTGTAAATATACTTAATCCAAAAAATATGATAGAAGTATACAAGACATATAAACTTTAATATCATAAATATACATACAATATATACAGAGAGGGTGATTGTTTTAAATAATACATGCTAATAATTTATGAAATATAACAATTTTTTAAAATTATTTTAACTCTTTTTTCGAACTAATAATTTTCAATTTGTATAGTGCCAACATTTTAGATTTGTAAAATCTATTTCTTAATTTCCTTTTATGAGCAGTAATTATTACAAAAGTAATCATTAATAAATATTTAGTCTAGTATTTTTAAACGGTCATAATTGTTCTTAACTTTTCAATTCCAAATATGATTCAAACATCACAATTATTTTAGGATTAGTTTTATATTAATTAGACCAACAAATTAATAAAAATTAATTATACTTGAGCGTGTATGTTCCCTTTTATGTTTTTGTGCTACGAGATTGAGATTTGTTTTGCTTATAAAAAATATAAAAAACAGTAATTATATTTTTTATATAAATATTGTAAATATACTAAATCCAAAAAAGATGATAGAAGTATACAAGACATATAAACTTTAATGTCATAAATATACATACAATATATAGAGAGACGGGGATTGTTTTAAATAATACAAGCTAATAATTTATGAAATATAACAATTTTTTAAAATTATTTTAACTCTCTTTTCAAACTAATAATTTTCAATTTGTATAGTGCCATCATTTTAGATTTGTAAAATCTGTTTCTAATGTTTTTTTTATGAGCAGTATCTATTACAATAGTAATCATTAATAAATATTTAGTCTAGCACTTTTAAACGGTCATAATTGTTCTTAACTTTTCAATTCCAAATATGATTCAAACATCATAATTATTTTAGGATTAGTTTTATATTAATTAGACCAACAAATTAATAAAAATTAATTATACTTGAGCGTGTATGTTCCCTTTTATGTTTTTGTTTTACGTGATTGAGATTTGTTTCGTTTATAAAAAAACATAAAAAACAATAATTACATTCTTTATATAAATATTGTAAATAAACTAAATCTAAAAAAGATGATAGAAGTATACAAGACATATAAACTTTAATGTCATAAATATAATACATTATATACAGAGAGGGGGATTGTTTTAAATAATACATGCTAATAATTTATGAAATATAACAATTTTTTAAAATTATTTTAACTCTTTTTTCGAACTAATAATTTTCAATTTGTATAGTGGCATCATTTTAGATTTGTAAAATATGTTTCTTAATTCTTTTTATGAGTAGTAATTATTAGAAAAGTAATCATTAATAAATATTTAGTCTAGTATTTTTAAATGGTCATAATTGTTCTTAACTTTTCAATTCCAAATATGATTCAAACATCATAATTATTTTAGGATTAGTTTTATATTAATTAGACCAACAAATTAATAAAAATTAATTATACTTGAGCGTGTATGTTCCCATTTATGTTTTTGTTTTACGTGATTGAGATTTGTTTCGCTTATAAAAAACATAAAAAACAGTAATTATATTTTTTATATAAATATTGTAAATATACTAAATCCAAAAAAGATGATAGAAGTATACAAAACATATAAACTTTAATGTCATAAATATACATATAATATATACAGAGAAGGGGATTGTTTTAAATAATACATGCTAATAATTTATGATATATAACAATTTTTTAAAATTATTTTAACTCTTTTTTCGAACTAATAATTTTCAATTTGTATAGTACCATCATTTTAGATTTGTAAAATATGTTTCTTAATTTTTTTTATGAGCAGTAATTATCAGAAAAGTAATCATTAATAAATATTTAGTCTAGTATTTTTAAACGGTCATAATTGTTCTTAACTTTTCAATTCCAAATATGATTCAAACATCATAATTATTTTAGGATTAGTTTTATATTAATTAGACCAACAAATTAATAAAAATTAATTATACTTGAGCGTGTATGTTCCCATTTATGTTTTTGTTTTACGTGATTGAGATTTGTTTAGCTTATAAAAAACATAAAAAACAGTAATTATATTTTTTATATAAATATTGTAAATATACTAAATCCAAAAAAAGATGATAGAAGTATACAAGACTTATAAACTTTAATATCATAAATATACATACAATATATACAGAGAGGGGGATTGTTTTAAATAATACATGCTAATAATTTATGAAATATAACAATTTTTAAAAATTATTTTAACTCTTTTTTCAAACTAATAATTTTTAACTTGTATAGTGCCATCATTTTAGATTTGTAAAATATGTTTCTTAATTTTTTTTAGGAGCAGTAATTATTAGAAAACTAATCATTAATAAATATTTAGTCTAGTATTTTCAAACGGTTCTAATTGTTCTTAACTTTTCAATTCCAAATATGATTCAAACATCATAATTATTTTAGGATTAGTTTTATATTAATTAGACCAACAAATTAATAAAAATTAATTATACTTGAGCGTGTATGTTCCCATTTATGTTTTTGTTTTACGTGATTGAGATTTGTTTCGCTTATAAAAAAACATAAAAAATAGTAATTATATTTTTTATATAAATATTGTAAATATACTAAATCCAAAAAAAGATGATAGAAGTATACAAGACATATAAACTTTAATGTCATAAATATACATACAATATATACGAGAGAGGGGGATTGTTTTAAATAATACATGCTAATAATTTATGAAATATAACAATTTTTTAAAATTATTTTAACTCTTTTTTCGAACTAATAATTTTCAATTTGTATAGTGCCATCATTTTAGATTTGTAAAATATGTTTCTTAATTTTTTTTATGAGCAGTAATTATTAGAAAAGTAATCATTAATAAATATTTAGTCTAGTATTTTTAAACGGTCATAATTGTTCTTAACTTTTCAATTCCAAATATGATTCAAACATCATAATTATTTTACGATTAGTTTTATATTAATTAGACCAATAAATTAATAAAAATTAATTATACTTGAGCATGTATGTTCCCATTTATGTTTTTGTTTTACGTGATTGAGATTTGTTTCGCTTATAAAAAACATAAAAAATAGTAATTATATTTTTTATATAAATATTGTAAATATACTAAATCCAAAAAAGATGATAGAAGTATACAAGACATATAAACTTTAATGTCATAAATATACATACAATATATACAGAGAGGGGGATTGTTTTAAATAATACATGCTAATAATTTATGAAATATAACAATTTTTTAAAATTATTTTAACTCTTTTTTCGAACTAATAATTTTCAATTTGTATAGTGCCATCATTTTAGATTTGTAAAATATGTTTATTAATTTTTTTTCGAGCAGTATTTATTAGAAAACTAATCAATAATAAATATTTAGTCTAGTATTTTTAAACGGTCATAATTGTAATTAACTGTTGAATTCCAAATATGATTCAAACATCATAATTATTTTAGGATTAGTTTTATATTAATTAGACCAACAAATTAATAAAAATTAATTATACTTGAGCGTGTATGTTCCCATTTATGTTTTTGTTTTACGTGATTGAGATTTGTTTCGCTTATAAAAAACATAAAAAACAGTAATTATATTTTTTATATAAATATTATAAATATACTAAATCCAAAAAAGATGATAGAAGTATACAAGACATATAAACTTTAGTGTCATAAATACACATACAATATATATAGAGAGAGGGGGATTGTTTTAAATAATACATGCTAATAACTTATGAAATATAACAGTTTTTTAAAATTATTTTAACTATTTTTTCGAACTAATAATTTTCAATTTGTATAGTGCCATCATTTTAGATTTGTAAAATATGTTTCTTAATTTTTTTTAGGAGCAGTAATTATTAGAAAACTAATCATTAATAAATATTTAGTCTAGTATTTTCAAACGGTTCTAATTGTTCTTAAATTTTGAATTCCAAATATGATTCAAACATCATAATTATTTTAGGATTAGTTTTATATTAATTAGACCAACAAATTAATAAAAATTAATTATACTTGAGAATTTATGTTCCCATTTATGTTTTTGTTTTACGTGATTGAAATTTGTTTCGCTTATAAAAAACATAAAAAATAGTAATTATATTTTTTATATAAATATTGTAAATATACTAAATCCAAAAAAGATGATAGAAGTATACAAAACATATAAACTTTAATGTCATAAATATTCATATAATATATACAGAGAAGGGGATTGTTTTAAATAATACATGCTAATAATTTATGATATATAACAATTTTTTAAAATTATTTTAACTCTTTTTTCGAACTAATAATTTTCAATTTGTATAGTACCATCATTTTAGATTTGTAAAATATGTTTCTTAATTTTTTTTAATGAGCAGTAATTACTAGAAAAGTACTCATTAATAAATATTTAGTCTAGTATTTTTAAACGGTCATAATTGTTCTTAACTTTTCAATTCCAAATATGATTCAAACATCATAATTATTTTAGGATTAGTTTTATATTAATTAGACCAACAAATTAATAAAAATTAATTATACTGGAGCGTGTATGTTCCCATTTATGTTTTTGTTTTACGTGATTGCGATTTGTATCGCTTATAAAAAAACATAAAAAACAATAATTATATTTTTTATATAAATATTGTAAATATACTAAATCCAAAAAAGATGATAGAAGTATACAAGACATATAAACTTTAATGTCATAAATATACATACAATATATACAAAGAGAGGGGGATTGTTTTAAATAATACATGCTAATAATTTATGAAATATAACAATTTTTTAAAATTATTTTAACTCTTTTTTCGAACTAATAATTTTCAATTTGTATAGTGCCATCATTTTAGATTTGTAAAATATGTTTCTTAATTTTTTTTATGAGTAGTAATTATTAGAAAACTAATCATTAATAAATATTTAGTCTAGTATTTTTAAACGGTCCTAATTGTTCTTAACTTTTGAATTCCAAATATGATTCAAACATGATAATTATTTTAGGATTAGTTTTATATTAATTAGGACAACAAATTAATAAAAATTAATCATACTTGAGCATGTATGTTCCCATTTATGTTTTTGTTTTACGTGATTGAGATTTGTTTCGCTTATAAAAAACATAAAAAATAGTAATTATATTTTTTTATATAAATATTGTAAATATACTAAATCCAAAAAAGATGATAGAAGTATACAAGACATATAAACTTTAATGTCATAAATATACATACAATATATACGAGAGAGGGGGATTGTTTTAAATAATACATGCTAATAATTTATGAAATATAACAGTTTTTTAAAATTATTTTAACTATTTTTTCGAACTAATAATTTTCAATTTGTAACGTGCCATCATTTTAGATTTGTAAAATATGTTTCTTAGTTTTTTTTATGAGCAGTAATTATTATCAAAGTAATCATTAATAAATATTTAGTCTAGTATTTTTAAACGGTCATAATTGTTCTTAACTTTTCAATTCCAAATATGATTCAAACATCATAATTATTTTAGGATTAGTTTTATATTAATTAGAACAACAAATTAATAAAAATTAATTATACTTGAGCATGTATGTTCCCATTTATGTTTTTGTTTTACGTGATTGAAATTTGTTTCGCTTATAAAAAACATAAAAAAAAGTAATTATATTTTTTATATAAATATTGTAAATATACTAAATCCAAAAAAGATGATAGAAGTATACAAGACATATAAACTTTAATGTCATAAATATACATACAATATATATATAGAGGGAGATTGTTTTAAATAATACATGCTAATAATTTATGAAATATAACAATTTTTTAAAATTATTTTAACTCTTTTTTCGAACTAATAATTTTGCATTTGTATAGTGCCATCCTTTTAGATTTGTAAAATATGTTTCTTAATTTTTTTTATGAGCAATAATTACAAGAAAAGTAATCATTAATAAATATTTAGTCAAGTATTTTTAAACGGTCATAATTGTTGTTAACTTTTCAATTCCAAATATGATTCGAACATCATAATTATTTTAGGATTAGTTTTATATTACTTAGAACAACAAATTAATAAAGATTAATTATACTTGAGCATGTATGTTCCCATTTATGTTTTTGTTTTACGTGATTGAGATTTGTTTCACTTATAAAAAAACATAAAAAACAATAATTACATTCTTTATATAAATATTATAAATATACTAAATCCAAAAAAGATGATAGAAGTATACAAGATATATAAACTTTAATGTCATAAATATATATACAATATATACAGAGAGGGTGATTGTTTTAAATAATACAAGCTAATAATTTATGAAATATAGCAATTTTTTAAAATTATTTTAACTCTTTTTTCGAAATAATAATTTTGAATTTGTATAGTGCCATCATTTTAGATTTGTAAAATATGTTTCTTAATTTTCTTTATGAGCAATAATTATCAGAAAAGTAATCATTAATAAATATTTAGTCTAGTATTTTTAAACGGTCATAATTGTTGTTAACTTTTCAATTCCAAATATGATTCAAACATCACAATTATTTTAGGATTAGTTTTATATTACTTAGACCAACAAATTAATAAAGATTAATTATACTTGAGCATGTATGATCGCATTTATGTTTTTGTTTTACGTGATTGAGATTTGTTTCGCTCATAAAAAACATAAAAAAATAGTAATTATATTCTTTATATAAATAATATAAATATACTAAATCCGAAAAAGATGATAGAAGTATACAAGATATATAAACTTTAATGTCATAAATATATATACAATATATAAGAGGGGGGGTTGTTTTAAATAATACATGCTAATAATTTATGAAATATAACAATTTTTTAAAATTATTTTAACTCTTTTTTCGAACTAATAATTTTCAATTTGTATAGTGCCATCATTTTAGATTTGTAAAATATGTTTCTTAATTTTTTTTATGAGCAGTAATTATTAGAAAAGTAATCATTAATAAATATTTAGTCTAGTATTTTTAAACGGCCATAATTGTTCTTAACTTTTCAATTCCAAATATGATTCAAACATCATAATTATTTTAGGATTAGTTTTATATTAATTAGAAAAACAAATTAATAAAAATTAATTATACTTGAGCATGTATGTTCCCATTTATGTTTTTGTTTTACGTGATTGAAATTTGTTTCGCTTATAAAAAACATAAAAAAAATAATTATATTTTTTATATAAATATTGTAAATATACTAAATCCAAAAAAGATGATAGAAGTATACAAGACATATAAACTTTAATGTCATAAATATACATACAATATATACAGAGAGGGGGGATTGTTTTAAATAATACATGCTAATAATTTATGAAATATAACAATTTTTTAAAATTATTTTAACTCTTTTTTCAAACTAATAATTTTCAATTTGTATAGTGCCATCATTTTAGATTTGTAAAATATGTTTCTTAATTTTTTTTATGAGCAGTAATTATTATAAAAGTAATCATTAATAAATATTTAGTCTAGTATTTTTAAACGGTCATAATTGTTCTTAACTTTTCAATTCCAAATATGATTCAAACATCATAATTATTTTAGGATTAGTTTTATATTAATTAGACCAACAAATTAATAAAAATTAATTATACTTGAGCATGTATGTTCCCATTTATGTTTTTGTTTTACGTGATTGAGATTTGTTTCGCTTATAAAAAACATAAAAAACAGTAGAATTATATTTTTTATATAAATATTGTAAATATACTAAATCCAAAAAAAGATGATACAAGTATACAAGACATATAAACTTTAATGTCATAAATATACATACAATATATACAGAGAGGGGGATTGTTTTAAATAATACATGCTAATAATTTATGAAATATAACAATTTTTTAAAATTATTTTAACTCTTTTTTCAAACTAATAATTTTCAACTTGTATAGTGCCATCATTTTAGATTTGTAAAATATGTTTCTTAATTTTTTTATGAGCAGTAATTGTTAGAAAAGTAATCATTAATAAATAATTAGTCTAGTATTTTGAAACTGTCATAATTGTTCTTAACTTTTGAATTCCAAATATGATTCAAACATCATAATTATTTTAGGATTAGTTTTATATTAATTAGACCAACAAATTAATAAAAATTAATTATACTTGAGCATGTATGTTCCCATTTATGTTTTTGTTTTACGTGATTGAAATTTGTTTCGCTTATAAAAAACATAAAAAATTGTAATTATATTTTTTATATAAATATTGTAAATATACTAAATCCAAAAAAGATGATAGAAGTATACAATACATATAAACTTTAATGTCATAAATATACATACAATATATACAGAGAGGGGGATTGTTTTAAATAATACATGCTAATAATTTATGAAATATAACAATTTTTTAAAATTATTTTAACTCTTTTTTCGAACTAATAATTTTCAATTTGTATAGTACCATCATTTTAGATTTGTAAAATATGTTTCTTAATTTTTTTTAATGAGCAGTAATTACTAGAAAAGTACTCATTAATAAATATTTAGTCTAGTATTTTTAAACGGTCATAATTGTTCTTAACTTTTCAATTCCAAATATGATTCAAACATCATAATTATTTTAGGATTAGTTTTATATTAATTAGAACAACAAATTAATAAAAATTAATTATACTTGAGCGTGTATGTTCCCATTTATGTTTTTGTTTTACGTGATTGCGATTTGTATCGCTTATAAAAAACATAAAAAACAGTAATTATATTTTTTATATAAATATTATAAATATACTAAATCCAAAAAAGATGATAGAAGTATACAAGACATATAAACTTTAATGTCATAAATATACATACAATATATATACAGAGAGGGGGATTGTTTTAAATAATACATGCTAATAATTTATGAAATATAACAGTTTTTTAAAATTATTTTAACTATTTTTTCGAACTAATAATTTTCAATTTGTAAAGTGCCATCATTTTAGATTTGTAAAATATGTTTCTTAATTTTTTTTATGAGCAGTAATTATTAGAAAACTAATCATTAATAAATATTTAGTCTAGTATTTTTAAACGGTTCTAATTGTTCTTAACTTTTGAATTCCAAATATGATTCAAACATCATAATTATTTTAGGATTAGTTTTATATTAATTAGAACAACAAATTAATAAAAATTAATTATACTTGAGCATGTATGTTCCCATTTATGTTTTTGTTTTACGTGATTGAAATTTGTTTCGCTTATAAAAAACATAAAAAAAAGTAATTATATTTTTTATATAAATATTGTAAATATACTAAATCCAAAAAAAGATGATAGAAGTATACAAGACATATAAACTTTAATGTCATAAATATACATACAATATATACAGAGAGAGGGGATTGTTTTAAATAATACATGCTAATAATTTATGAAATATAACAATTTTTTAAAATTATTTTAACTCTTTTTTCGAACTAATAATTTTCAATTTGTATAGTGCCATCATTTTAGATTTGTAAAATATGTTTCTTAATTTTTTTTATGAGCAGTAATTATTATCAAAGTAATCATTAATAAATATTTAGTCTAGTATTTTTAAACGGTTCTAATTGCTCTTAACTTTTGAATTCCAAATATGATTCAAACATCATAATTATTTTAGGATTAGTTTTATATTAATTAGAACAACAAATTAATAAAAATTAATTATACTTGAGCATGTATGTTCCCATTTATGTTTTTGTTTTACGTGATTGAAATTTGTTTCGCTTATAAAAAACATAAAAAAAATAATTATATTTTTTATATAAATATTGTAAATATACTAAATCCAAAAAAGATGATAGAAGTATACAAGACATATAAACTTTAATGTCATAAATATACATACAATATATACATAGAGGGAGATTGTTTTAAATAATACATGCTAATAATTTATGAAATATAACAGTTTTTTAAAATTATTTTAACTATTTTTTCGAACTAATAATTTTCAATTTGTAACGTGCCATCATTTTAGATTTGTAAAATATGTTTCTTAATTTTTTTTATGAGCAGTAATTATTATCAAAGTAATCATTAATAAATATTTAGTCTAGTATTTTTAAACGGTTCTAATTGTTCTTAACTTTTGAATTCCAAATATGATTCAAACATCATAATTATTTTAGGATTAGTTTTATATTAATTAGAACAACAAATTAATAAAAATTAATTATACTTGAGCATGTATGTTCCCATTTATGTTTTTGTTTTACGTGATTGAAATTTGTTTCGCTTATAAAAAACATAAAAAAATAATTATATTTTTTATATAAATATTGTAAATATACTAAATCCAAAAAAGATGATAGAAGTATACAAGACATATAAACTTTAATGTCATAAATATACATACAATATATAGAGAGACGGGGATTGTTTTAAATAATACAAGCTAATAATTTATGAAATATAACAATTTTTTAAAATTATTTTAACACTTTTTTCGAACTAATAATTTTCAATTTGTATAGTGCCATCATTTTAGATTTGTAAAATATGTTTCTTAATTTTTTTTATGAGCAGTAATTATCAGAAAAGTATTCATTCATAAATATTTAGTCTAGTATTTTTAAACGGCCATAATTGTTCTTAACTTTTCAATTCCAAATATGATTCAAACATCATAATTATTTTAGGATTAGTTTTATATTAATTAGAAAAACAAATTAATAAAAATTAATTATACTTGAGCGTGTATGTTCCCATTTATGTTTTCGTTTTACGTGATTGAGATTTGTTTTGCTTATAAAAAACATAAAAAACAGTATTTATTTTTTTTATATAAATATTGTAAATATACTTAATCCAAAAAAGATGATAGAAGTATACAAGACATATAAACTTTAATGTCATAAATATATATACAATATATACAAGAGAGGGGATTGTTTTAAATAATACATGCTAATAATTTATGAAATATAGCAATTTTTTAAAATTATTTTAACTCTTTTTTCGAAATAATAATTTTCAATTTGTATAGTGCCATCATTTTAGATTTGTAAAATATGTTTCTTAATTTTCTTTATGAGCAATAATTACTAGAAAAGTACTCATTAATAAATATTTAGTCTAGTATTTTTAAACGGTCATAATTGTTGTTAACTTTTCAATTCCAAATATGATTCAAACATCACAATTATTTTAGGATTAGTTTTATATTACTTAGACCAACAAATTAATAAAGATTAATTATACTTGAGCATGTATGTTCGCATTTATGTTTTTGTTTTACGTGATTGAGATTTGTTTCGCTTATAAAAAACATAAAAAAATAGTAATTATATTCTTTATATAAATAATATAAATATACTAAATCCGAAAAAGATGATAGAAGTATACAAGATATATAAACTTTAATGTCATAAATATATATACAATATATACAGAGAGGGAGATTGTTTTAAATAATACATGCTAATCATTTATGAAATATAAGAATTTTTTAAAATTATTCAAACTCTTTTTTCGAACTAATAATTTTAAATTTGTATAGTGCCATCATTTTAGATTTGTAAAATATGTTTCTTAATTTTTTTTACGAGCAGTAATTATTAGAAAAATAATCATTAATAAATATTTAGTCTAGTATTTTTAAACTGTCATAATTGTTCTTAACTTTTCAATTCCAAATATGATTCAACATAAAATTATTTTAGGATTAGTTTTATATTAATTAGAACAACAAATTAATTAAAATTAATTATACTTGAGCATGTATGTTCCCATTTATGTTTTTGTTTTACTTGATTGAGATTTGTTTCGCTTATAAAAAACATAAAAAATAGTAATTATATTTTTTATATAAATATTATAATTATACTAAATCCGAAAAAGATGATACAAATAGATAAGACATATAAACTTTAATGTCATAAATATACATACAATATATACAGAGAGGGGGATTGTTTTAAATAATACATGCTAATAATTTATGATATATAACAATTTTTTAAAATTATTTTAACTCTTTTTTCGAACTAATAATTTTCAATTTGTATAGTGCCATCATTTTAGATTTGTAAAATATGTTTCTTAATTTTTTTTATGAGCAGTAGTTATTAGAAGAGTAATCATTAATAAATATTTAGTCTAGTATTTTTAAACGGTCATAATTGTTCTTAACTTTTCAATTTCAAATATGATTCAAACATCATAATTATTTTAGGATTAGTTTTATATTAATTAGACCAACAAATTAATAAAAATTAATTATACTTGAGCGTGTATGTTCCCATTTATGTTTTTGTTTTACGTGATTGAGATTTGTTTCGCTTATAAAAAACATAAAAAACAGTAATTATATTTTTTATATAAATATTGTAAATATACTAAATCCAAAAAAGATGATAGAAGTATACAAAACATATAAACTTTAATGTCATAAATATACATATAATATATACGGAGAAGGGGATTGTTTTAAATAATACACGCTAATAATTTATGATATATAACAATTTTTTAAAATTATTTTAACTCTTTTTTCGAACTAATAATTTTCAATTTGTATAGTACCATCATTTTAGATTTGTACAATATATTTCTTAATTTCTTTAATGAGCAGTAATTACTAGAAAAGTACTCATTAATAAATATTTAGTCTAGTATTTTTAAACGGTCATAATTGTTCTTAACTTTTCAATTCCAAATATGATTCAAACATCATAATTATTTTAGGATTAGTTTTATATTAATTAGACCAACAAATTAATAAAAATTAATTATACTTGAGCGTGTATGTTCCCATTTATGTTTTTGTTTTACGTGATTGAGATTTGTTTCGCTTATAAAAAACATAAAAAACAGTAATTATATTTTTTATATAAATATTGTAAATATACTAAATCCAAAAAAGATGATACAAGTATATAAGACATATAAACTTTAATGTCATAAATATACATACAATATATACAGCGAGGGGGATTGTTTTAAATAATACATGCCAATAATTTATGAAATATAACAATTTTCTAAAATTATTCTTACTCTTTTTCGAACTAGTAATTTTCCATTTGTATAGTGGCATCATTTTGGATTTGTAAAATATGTTTCTTAATTTTTTTTATGAGAAGTAATTATTATCAAAGTAATCATTAATAAATATTTAGTCTAGTATTTTTAAATGGTCATAATTGTTCTTAACTTTTCAATTCCAAATATGATTCAAACATCATAATTATTTTAGGATTAGTTTTATATTAATTAGAACGACAAATTAATTAAAATTAATTATACTTGAGCATGTATGTTCCCATTTATATTTTTGTTTTACTTGATTGAGATTTGTTTCGCTTATGAAAAACATAAAAAACAGTAATTATATTTTTTATATAAATATTATAAATATACTAAATCCGAAAATGATGATAGAAATATATAAGACATATAAACACTTTAATGTCATAAATATATATACAATATATACAGAGAGGGGGATTGTTTTAAATATTAGATGCTAATAATTTATGAAATATAAGAATTTTTTAAAATTATTTTAACTCATTTTTCGAACTAATAATTTTCAATTTGTATAGTGCCATCATTTTAGATTTGTAAAATATGTTTCTTAATTTTTTTTATGAGTAGTAGTTATTAGAAAAGTAATCATTAATAAATATTTAGTCTAGTATTTTTAAACGGTCATAATTGTTCTTAACTTTTCAATTCCAAATATGATTCAAACATCATAATTATTTTAGAATTAGTTTTATATTAATTAGACCAACAAATTAATGAAAATTAATTATACTTGAGCGTTATGTTCTATTTATGTTTTTGTTTTACGTGATTGAGATTTGTTTCGCTTATAAAAAACATAAAAAATAGTAATTATATTTTTTATATAAATATTGTAAATATACTAAATCCAAAAAAGATGATAGAAGTATACAAGACATATAGACTTTAATGTCATAAATATACATACAAATATATACAGAGAGGGAGATTGTTTTAAATAATACATGCTAATAATTTATGAAATGCAAGAATTTTTTAAAATTGTTTTAACTCATTTTTCGAACTAATAATTTTCAATTTGTATAGTGCCATCATTTTAGATTTGTAAAATATGTTTCTTAATTTTTTTTACGAGCAGTAATTATTGGAAAAGTAATCATTAATAATTATTTAGTCTAGTATTTTTAAACGGTCATAATTGTTCTTAACTTTTCAATTCCAAATATGATTCAAACATCATAATTATTTTAGGATTAGTTTTATATTAATTAGACTAACAAATTAATAAAAATTAATTATACTTGAGCGTGTATGTTCCCATTTATGTTTTTGTTTTACGTGATTGAGATTTGTTTCGCTTATAAAAAACATAAAAAACAGTAATTATATTTTTTATATAAATATTGTAAATATACTAAATCCAAAAAAGATGATACAAGTATATAAGACATATAAACTTTAATGTCATAAATATACATACAATATATACAGCGAGGGGGATTGTTTTAAATAATACATGCCAATAATTTATGAAATATAACAATTTTTTAAAATTATTCTTACTCTTTTTCGAACTAGTAATTTTCCATTTGTATAGTGGCATCATTTTGGATTTGTAAAATATGTTTCTTAATTTTTTTATGAGCAGTAATTATAATCAAAGTAATCATTAATAAATATTTAGTCTAGTATTTTTAAATGGTCATAATTGTTCTTAACTTTTCAATTCCAAATATGATTCAAACATCATAATTATTTTAGGATTAGTTTTATATTAATTAGAACGACAAATTAATTAAAATTAATTATACTTGAGCATGTATGTTCCCATTTATATTTTTGTTTTACTTGATTGAGATTTGTTTCGCTTATGAAAAACATAAAAAACAGTAATTATATTTTTTATATAAATATTATAAATATACTAAATCCGAAAATGATGATAGAAATATATAAGACATATAAACACTTTAATGTCATAAATATATATACAATATATACAGAGAGGGGGATTGTTTTAAATATTAGATGCTAATAATTTATGAAATATAAGAATTTTTTAAAATTATTTTAACTCATTTTTCGAACTAATAATTTTCAATTTGTATAGTGCCATCATTTTAGATTTGTAAAATATGTTTCTTAATTTTTTTTATGAGCAGTAGTTATTAGAAAAGTAATCATTAATAAATATTTAGTCTAGTATTTTTAAACGGTCATAATTGTTCTTAACTTTTCAATTCCAAATATGATTCAAACATCATAATTATTTTAGAATTAGTTTTATATTAATTAGACCAACAAATTAATGAAAATTAATTATACTTGAGCGTTATGTTCTATTTATGTTTTTGTTTTACGTGATTGAGATTTGTTTCGCTTATAAAAAACATAAAAAATAGTAATTATATTTTTTATATAAATATTGTAAATATACTAAATCCAAAAAAGATGATAGAAGTATACAAGACATATAGACTTTAATGTCATAAATATACATACAAATATATACAGAGAGGGAGATTGTTTTAAATAATACATGCTAATAATTTATGAAATGTAAGAATTTTTTAAAATTGTTTTAACTCATTTTTCGAACTAATAATTTTCAATTTGTATAGTGCCATCATTTTAGATTTGTAAAATATGTTTCTTAATTTTTTTTACGAGCAGTAATTATTGGAAAAGTAATCATTAATAATTATTTAGTCTAGTATTTTTAAATGGTCATAATTGTTCTTAACTTTTCAATTCCAAATATGATTCAAACATCATAATTATTTTAGGATTAGTTTTATATTAATTAGACCAACAAATTAATAAAAATTAATTATACTTGAGCGTGTATGTTCCCATTTATGTTTTTGTTTTACGTGATTGAGATTTGTTTCGCTTATAAAAAACATAAAAAACTGTAATTATATTTTTTGTATTAATATTGTAAATATACTAAATCCAAAAAAGATGGTAGAAGTATATAAGATGTAACGCCCCCAAATTTGAAATCTCCAAACCGGGTGCGTTAGCGGGAATTAAATATATAAATTTCATATAAATTTCAAACTATTACTTATTTAATCAAACAAACCATTCATTATTACAAATTTCAATGCAAGATTTTTAAGGTTTAGGGGTTTAGAGACTAAGTGTCCATAACCCATTATTACATAACAAAGCACACGAGCAAACAATTTAATAAATCTTTAAAATTTCACACAACTTTATTTCCAAGCACTTCTCGACTCCTTATCCTAGTTTCTCCATCCCTTAATTTCCTGGGGTTGGAAAGAAATCATAAAAAGGGTGAGCTCAAATAGCCCAGTAGGTTAAACATAAGTGGGTAAGGAAAATCATGAAGATATCAAACACAGGAAATACCATATAATATTTGCACATCATACATGATCAACATTTCACATGGAAATCATAACATGGAAGATTATGTTTAGACATCGTATCGTAACATCATGACCTAGGTTAACCACCCAGATACCGTATCATAACATAACATATTATCAGCTGGATTGACACTCTCCAGTGATGTTCTTTACCCAATGCATTGGAGGTCTTTCTGGAACCACCCATTATAAACTTACTTTGTCCAAACATAAGAGGTTATAATAACTTTAACATACATAACATGAGGCATATTATAGAATTCCAATAAAACATTCAAGGTTAACAAGGATAACCACGAATATCAAAATGGTTATCTACCCCAATCAATAGCATAGATTACCAAGAGAGATTAAAAACAGACTAATCTAATCTTCTCAACAATAAAATGGAATAAGAAACATAAAACTCTTACAATAATAATTCCAAGTAAAACAAGATAAAGAGGAAGAGAAAAGTGAGAATAAAGAAAAGAAAAACCCTTATAATCCGCTTGTTGTTCTCCACGTTCTAAACCTTAAAAAAATATTAAAACACTAAATTAGCATTAATGCTTGAAAAGTTCAATATCACACACACACACACACACACACACACACACACACATATCATACTTTAACTTATATCTTTTAATAGGTATACCGTGCTTGTGGGGTTGAATATTAATTTGGGTTCCCACTTCTATTGTTGTTCCATCTCCTATTTCGATCCCATGCATCATAAGCCTTGAGTTGTGCACTAACTAGGTTATATGCTTTGAGAGTTTTTGAATAAGATTTACTCTTTGTATTGGGTGAACGGAAAAGACGTTCGATAAGCTTATTTTTCCTACGTGTCTTCCACCTTAACCATGAGGGGATATTAGACACGGGTCTAAAGGGAAGATCAGGAGGAGATAAGGATGGGGATAGCTGTGAGGTTGAAGCATTAACAATTGGGGTTGCAGAAGAAGAAGGGCGATTGCCGGGGGAATTCATTTTGGAAGTCATTCCTTACGATCTTCCGCTATCTAGAACCTTAAAAAAAAACATAAGTTAATATTCTCATCTTTTCACTTGAATTATAGAATGACAATATATGCTATGATAAAATACTATAATTTAAAATCATTACACATGTATATATAAATATATATGAGGTGGCAAAGCCAACCATGTATGTATATACGAGGTGGTACAACCAATCATATAAATAACATATGTAAGGTGGTAAAACCAACCATGAATATAGTATATATGAGGTGGTAAAACCAACCATATAGATCTACATAATAAATAAGAAGCGACTTCAAAATTTCAAAATCTTAAGTATTACCTTTCGTAGAACTTCGACGCTTGGTAAGTACCAAAAGCAAAAGAGGATTTGAGTAGAGTATTTGGGGTGTTAAGAGGGCTTAAGGGAGTGTTTTTAGATGAAATTTCGTGGTGTGGCTTGAGGGATTTGTGCTTAAGAGGAGAGGCAAGACACTCCTTATATAGGCAAGGATGGTAGGTGTAATAGTGTGAAAAATAGTGTACAAATTTGACTTTGGCATTAAATTATATAATACTTTATTTTCTTCATATTATCTCTTATTAAAAACGTGGTTATCTCCTCCTACCATTAAAAAAATATTTTAAGACTTTTAAACCTAGAAGGTTCCTTTGGCATCAAAAGTCCACATTGGTGTACTCCCTACTAATTCAATTATAACGTTTTTAATTTTGTAGTTTTTGACAAATGGCCAATTGTATTGCATTACTAACTCAAATATCTACAAATGGGTATCAATTTTATAATTTTTAAATATGTATAACAAAATTTATTGAATTTTAAAGTCATACTAAAATGTTTACCCGTTCATACTGAACCTATGTGTAGTATTTTAAATTTTGGAATTGATTGGCTTCATATTAAATTCTGAAATTTCTACATGTTTTATCTAAGTCATAAATGAACAAATGGGCTTTGGTTTCATGTCAATTGGATCTGTATAATTCAAGTAATGGATTTTTGAATGGGACCTCCAGAATCTGCCTCATTAAAATTTTTGGGCCTTACCTATGTTTTATACTTTTGGTAAAGTTAAGGCTTGTAATACTTACTTACCCATAGTAATTTGGCTTAAGAAACTAAATGACATAATATATAGCATCTAAACTTTTTATGACATATAAGAAATTATTTTATTTTTTTATAACGTATTTAATATTTACGCGAATAAAATAATATAATTGCATAATCAATAAAGTAAGATAACATTATAGCATAAAATATTATAATCCTAAACATAAACATTAATATCATATTCTATGGCCTTCGTAAAATTTCTTGAATTATATTAGCGTATGTGCATAGGACGTGTTGTGCTTCACGAGATAGAGCTGACAACCCTTCGGCTAACATTGTCGTGGTTGTCGCACGAATAACCTCAAACTTCTCCCTGTGTCTCGTCGCATTATATTGAAACCATTGGACACGAGCATTTAGCTCATCTATAGCAAAGCATAGCTTTGTAACTTCAAGTCGTATTGCTCGCCGATCTTCATCGCATACACTATTTTCGGATGACAGTACTTGAGAACTTGATGCCATAACTCTTATTATTCTTCTTCTTACTTTTATACTCTCTTATAAATAAAATCTCATGCTCATACCTATTTATGGAAGTCCAAACGGATACTATTCATAACGGACGGATACTATTCATAATGGCTACTTATCACATGCTATTTGAATGACTATATTGGGTGCTTATTTTTATTGTGATAATATCTAAAATATCCTTTCTAACTATTGTTAACAATAACATTATTATTATTTTATTATTATTACTCTTTAAGTAAGAACTTAAATAGCTAAAAATTTTGCGGGTCTTACATAAGACATATAAACTTTAATGTCATAAATATACATACAATATATACAGCGAGGGGGATTGTTTTAAATAATACATGCTAATAATTTATGAAATATAAGAATTTTTTAAAATTATTTTAACTCATTTTTCGAACTAATAATTTTCAATTTGTATAGTGGCATCATTTTAGATTTGTAAAATATGTTTCTTAATTTTTTTTATGAGCAGTAATTATTAGAAAAGTAATCATTAATAATTATTTAGTCTAGTATTTTTAAACGGTCATAATTGTTCTTAACTTTTCAATTGGGATGTGAGGAGTTAGTCAGTTTTGCCATAGGAAGATGTTATTTGCATATACAGGCATTTTTAGGATGTTTTGTTAGGTTTTGGAGATTAGTTTTGACCAAGTAGATGGCCTCAAATCAATTGGCATGCAGAACTAAAGTTTCTCAGAATGATGTCCTCTACCTTCCACATAAGTTTCAGAGCCAAAGGCCTTGAACGCCAATTGGACCAATTGCCGTGCAAGCATATTACTGCATACCAGCCTTCTACATGATGCAAGGAAGCTTGGGGTAGAATTTCAGGGTATTTGGACCTATACGCCAATTGGGGATATGGCGTGATTTATGGCATGCAGCCATGTTTTTGCACCATCACCTTGGCTTTGTTATTCTAATCATCTTTTCCCAAAGGACCATGTTGGAATTGTGGATATTTTGTCGTGTGTGGACGCGGAAAGGTTGCAACTTGTGTGATCAAAACTACGTCGTTTTGATGCTGGGATTCATTTAATCAAAACTACGTCGTTTTGATGTTGGTGTGCCTATTTAAGAGGTGAAGGACTCTTAGGTTTAGGGTTCTTCTTTTTAGCTAGCCTTTGCAGCCGTCGCAGAGAGAGAGAGAGAGAGAGAGAGAGAGAGAGAGAGAGAGAGAGAGAGAGAGAGAGAGCTAGAGAGAGAGGAAAAGAAGGAGAACTGCTTGTTGCTGCTGGAGTGTCTTGCGTGGGGAGGACAACGTCTAGCGTGGAAGCAAGAGCAGGAGGACGTTTTCAAGGTAGGAGTTCTGTCTTTCTTGGTCTGTTCCGGGGTTAGGCCCTGCATAGATGTTTTACTGAATTTCTATGGCTGTTGTTATAATATTTATATGTAAATTCATATAGGTGTGAAATCTTATATGAATGTTGGCCTTCAATGGCGTTTTGGTGTGATTTTGACATTGGGTGGGCAGTGCATGTCAAATGTTCGATAAAATGCATGTGTGAATATGTTTGTATGACAATGCCCTGTAGGTGTTTGATAATGTGCTAGTAAGGCTGGAATTGTGAGTTGGTAAAGGTGTGCATGCTAAGTGCTTGTTTTTATGCCTGAGTGGCTGGGTTTATACATTTGTGAATGTGTGCCTACTACGTGTTTGGTTTTATGCCTAAGTGGCGATGTGTACTCTGTTTTGTGAAACCTGGTGGCTGTGGAAGCCCGGGACTGCTCATGTGTTAGGTTGTGTGGCTGTTTGAAATATTTGTTTTTTTGTTGATGGCTTACCGTTATATTGGTTAAAATAATTGTATCACGACACTGCACTTGTACACATGGCATGTAGATGCTGGGAGCATGGGATGGGTTGGGGAGACATGATCCCTACTAAGCTGTGGTTGCTCACCCCTCTTACTGTGTGTGGTTTTTCTACAGGGACCTACAGGCGTTAGGCGGGAACACCAAAGTTGGAGGTAGTTCTGTTTTGTGGCTTGTTTATTATTATTTGAGTTTTGCTGTTTTTGTGTGAGCTTTGTAACCCCAGTGGGAGGATATTATAATGAGGAGTTTTATGTAATAAAAGCCTGTTTGGGCACTTTTGTATGTTTGGACTTAATAAAAATATGATTTTTGTCTCTCTAAATATAAAATATGAAGTGTATGGTATCCTGTGTGCATGTATTCTATCCCCTTTATCCAAACTCGGGTAAAGGGAAGGTCATGTTCCGGTCTCCTCGGGTTGGAAATCCAGGGCGTGATAATATGGTATCAGAGCATGGTCTAGTTGGCCTGGGGTAGTGGGCGGATCTGGTTATCTTGAGTCCTTTGGAGGAGCCTGGAGGGACGTGCCTGATCAACACGGTCCTCTTTGAGCCTCTAAGGTATACTTGGGGTAGTCCAGACCTGAGGTAGGATTTGCATGCATTGGCATTAGGGCACTAGTTGCATTTGTTGTCCTTGTGTGATTGTGTGGGTAACCGAGATAAAGCATGTGAGAGGAAAATATGAAGAACGTGATTTAATCTGTGCAACTCTGATTAACTCTGATTTTATGACAACTTGAGCTGTATGCTTGTGGAATTGCTGCTTGTGCAATGTGGTTTAATGAGAACTGAAATGTGTGCAGTGTGTGTAATTGCATGGATAAATGGTTTGAATGTGATAAAGTTTCAATTATGCAACTCTGAAATTTTGTGATGATTTGAGCATGAAAGCATGGAAAAGAATTTGTGGTATTGAAACTGAGTGCTTGTGAACTTGAAACTTGTAAAATGTGAACGAACGGAAAATAAAATACAAATAAAATAAAATACAATGATGTTGGTGTTCTGTGAATGATTGACTATGTGCCTTTGTATGGTATTGTTTGGAAGAAGTAATGTTGTGTTCAAAACGATGAGATATCCACTTAAGTATAGATTATATGTGCCATGTAAAGGTGTGAACTTGTATAGTCTGTGATGTGCATCTATGAATTTGTGTGGTGATAATGCATGTTTTGAGGTTAGTTATAGCTCAGAATGCCTAGTCGGTAATGGTATTGAGATTGTTGAGTGATAACCTGGAGTGCTGCCTTTTCATGGAGCCAATGTCTCCAAAAATTGTGACCTGTACGACTATTAAGGGAGCAGAGAAGCCCGCCCCTCGAGCTGGGCAAGTGGGTGAGCTGCAGGATGTAAGTAATGATCTAATCACAGCAGAGGTTGGCATCTTAAGCCTGGTAATTCAAGAGTTGAAGGATGAGACTCAACAACTGATTAAGAGCGAGGTACGCCGAAAGCTATCAACCCACATCATCGGGGGGAGCTTGGGTGAAGATTAACTAAAGCATAGTTGTCCTGATCAGCAGAAAGGGCTCAAGAGGCAGAGACCAGTTTCCCAAAGGGGTTGTTCTTGCAGTGGACAACTGGGACATTGGAAAAGAGTATGACAGGAAGAAGTACTAGTGTCGCATCTGTGGAAAGTAGGACATCTCCAGACAGTCTGTTTTGGTAAAGCAAGGCATAGTGCTAGAGGACTGGCTCAGCGAGCTAGGGATAAAGCAAAATTCAAACCTTGTTTGGAGGCCAAAGACTACCAAGTGAGGCTAGGAGGAGAGCATGGCAGAACTTTCCTTAGTCAAGGGTACGATGTTGATTCTCGCGTGTTAAGATTTCTGTTTATTGGTGGTAGCATATTCCTTTAACGATAATGATCGGTTGAGTCTTATGCTTGATTAGGTGAGGATGGATGAACCTTTGATTGCTGAGTTTCTAGCAATTTAATTAAGACCCTTGTGATAGAGGGGTATTCTCGCTGGGTGGGCTCTTGAGCCACTATTTTATGTTAGGTGAGGCTTAGAAGGTCGTTTGAGTTACCATTTTGGATGGACGTAGTTGGGGACCTACTAGAGAATAAATGAGTAAAATAAATAAATAAATAAATATATATATATAGGACACCAAAAGACTAATAAATTACTAATGGTTATAAATAGTTGTTGGAAAGAGTTGGTGGTTTTAATGTGGTCTAAAGTATTAATCGTATCTTTGTGTGGTAGTCAATTTTGGGCGCCCGTGTGTGAGGAAAGTAATAAATGTTACTGTGTTACCCCTAATACTCTGGTGTAGGTGAGATTACCTCTGGCCTAGCTAGCCTAGAAAGTTGGAGGCATGAGTTAGTGGCTTGTGGTTAGTGTGTGACCCTGTTGTGGCAACCTTGAGTAATAGAAAAGTGTTTTCATGTGAGTAGAGGTTTCTGTAGATGTGCTACCTAGGAAGGATGATCTTTTGGTAACCTTTCCAAGTGTCAAGGTTGAAGGAGGAAATTGCCACTAGTATAACCCACTCCTTGAGTCATTGAGATCTAAATTGATTGGCGAGAGTGGTATGTGGTTTTGAGGTTCTTATGGGGGTCCTGTGGAGATGGCTGCAAATTCTTGGGGGGCCATATATTGACCACGTGTCATGCTAGTGGTGTGTGAAAGACCTTGGGTAATGTTCATAGGATATGTGGTGAAATGGGTTTGCATATGTATAAAAAATGTGATGGGTTCTGGAACTAGGTTATGAGTGAGTTTATAGGATCGTGCCCAGTGAATCCAATCAGTGCAAGTAGGCAAGCGAGTGAGATTGGGCAGGCCTTGTTTGGGTTTTTCCTCATTATTGGGAGACATTTTCCGAGGGGTTGAGGATGTGCTCCTGGTGGTAGGACCATTCCGTTAATCTATGTCCTGTGGGTAATAGGCTTAAAAGAGGCGAGGAGGTGGGGGCTAGTATGTCCTCTCTTACATGTGTTCCACACAGTAGTTTATTTCGTGTGTTGTGGTTGCTTTGTTTTGTTGTGAGTGTTGCTTATGTGCAAAAAGGGAATAGCAAAGTTCTTATGTGTGGGTCTCGTGGCATACATATGCAGAGGAATAGGAGGTGATGCATGCGCATGTTATGTGCGGTGTGGGATGAAGAGGGGTGTTATGTGTAATGTTGATGTTATTCCTTGTCACATGTGATGGCATGCTAAATTAAAGTGTGAAAGTATTGATGAGTTGTGATTCACAGAATGGAGTCAGATGTGAGTTTTTGCTTGTAAGGGGTATTAGTGCTACTCCTTCGGGGGAGATTTGTGTCCTGCGGCAATTATGGGGTCTTCATGCTACATATGTTCTTCTTGAAAGTCTTTCGTGTGCGTTTTTATGCGGTAAGTGAGATGGTCCACGCCATCAAGGTGTTAGTGTGTTTGGGAGCTACGTGAATGTCCCGAATCAGGAGTTTGCATGTCTTGTTTCTTGTGCCTACCCGTAGGAATTGCAGTGACCATATTAAGCTGCGACTAGAGCCTGAGTATTTCTTGGTCCATTTGAGTGTTTTGTTGGTGTGTCGAGAAGTTGATATAGCGGAGTTGGTCGGCCATGAGGTGGAGTATGTCTTGGAGGCAAGGGATTTTCTTGTGACCTGTGAGTGGTGACACAGAGGATTCCATCGTGGTCATATTGCAGATAGGAGCGTTTTTAGTGTGGGGAGACCTATGTTGTTCATTACTACTCGGTGTCAAAGGATTCCTATCGCGTGGCGCGTCTGCTGACTTGGTAAGGCATTATCTCTTGCGTTGTACGGTAAGCCTCAGTTGTGAAGGCTGTGTGGGACCTTGGTGGATCTTTATTTGACCGTGATCAAGGAGGTCGATTCTCAAAGTCGGTGACTCGTGATAGCCTGATAGTGGGTTTTGGTCATACCATGGTTGTGTGTGTGGTGCTGCATTTACTGTTTTGAGTTCATCCTTGTACTCCGTTGGGCGCCAGGTTGGCTGCGACTGAATGGTTGAGGGCACACTCCATTCTCGTGTTGTTGTGTCCGGGCTTGTACTTCGTTCTGCGTCACCATTGGCGTTGGTTGGGTTTCAATGTTCCTTGCTTGAGTGAGATGGTTTTTGTAGTGATGATGGTGCTGCTAAGGTGAGCTCCCTGTGTGGGAATGTGATTGTGGTTTGCATAATGCTTTTCACTTGTTTGTTTGTGTTTCCTTGTGACCTCTTTGTGTTTGCTGTTAGGGTAAGGTCTACATATGGAGTGTAGCTGCGTTGTAAATTGTTAGTGTCCGTTGACATCCAATCTCAATGGTGTCGTTGTTGGGTATTTTACATTGTGGAGTGTTGGTCCTATTGTGACACGAGTAGGCGTTTAACGCCGAGTACCCTGCTATGTCGATACAGTGACTTCTTGTTCAATCATATGAATTCTCATGAATGGCTGCTTCACGTGTAGGCTTATGTGCTTTGGGAGGTTTCTTGACCTCACGGTTATCAAACTTGCTCACGTCCGCTGTTGTTAGTGTACTCTTTGGCCACGCTCTAGTTCTTGTTCGACTCATAAAAGTTACGTTTGTGTTGACTCAATGAAGGTACTCATTTGTAAAGACTCGTATTTGGGTAGTTTTGAGAGATAGCCATTCTATGGGAATGCAACTATCTGGACGGTAGTGTAGTTGTCGATGTGAGCATTTTGACTGTACTTGGGCCGAATTCCAAGTCGGCGCCCCATTTGACCCGATTGTTGACTTTTCGGGGTTTATTGGTTGACTTTGCATTTGGGCGGTCTTTTGGGTGTAATAATATCTGTTTAGTGTTGTGGTCATCATTTCGAGCGTTTTGACAGTAATTGGGCTCAATTTGGAGTTCATGACCTCGGGAGGTCAATTATTGCGTTCAGGTCAATTATTGTTGGGAGGCCAATTATTGGCAGCAGTATAAATAATTAAGAAACTGCATTATCTCATTATTTTTGCTTGGTGTGTGCGTGTTTGAGCAAGAGAGAGAGAAGGTGAAGAGCTTCCCTTGGCGATTTTGGGGCGATTGGAGCTCGTGGATTGCAAATAATCTTCCAGGTAGGTGTCCTTGAACCTCTTATCTCGATTATGTCTTGGAATATGCGTGAATTTATCATGAATTATGAATTTGAGCATGAACCCTAACTTTTGGGGAAAACCCAATTTTGGGGTAAGATATGATGATTTAGCATAAAATCTGTAGTTAAGAACTGATTTATATCAGTTTGGGTACGTAATTTGGTACTCTGTTTAGTAAAACGCGTGTTTGTGAGTGCCTGGGGGGTTGCTGGGTTGATTCCAGACAAAAACCAGGCAAAAAACGATGATGAACAGTACCCTGGGCCAACTGTAAGGTCGAAGTTTGTAGTCAGCAGCTTCGTGGTCAGCAGCTTCGTAGTCAACAGCTGTGGAGTCAGCAGCTATGGAGTCAAGAGACTTAGAGTCGCACTGTGGAGTCGAGTCTTGGATCGCAGACTTAGTTAGTCCGGAGCAGTTAGTCCGGATCAGTAGTCCTGAGTAGTTAGCCCGGATCAGTAGTCCGGATCAGCAGCAGTGATCCGTAGCATCGCACCGCAGCAGTGTTTCCGTAGCATCCATTCCGCAGCAGTGATCAGCAATTGTGTTTCCGCATCAAGATTCCGCAAAGAAGTCGGCCGCATCAGACCGACATTTACATTATACTTAAGTTACAATGTAAATAACGAAATACCCCCCATTTGGATTCAAAGAAAAATACTAGAAAAATTAATTCCCACTCTTTCAAAATGTAAAAATTGGGATTTAGTGTAAAATCTCGGAAAAACCCAAAAGTTCGTAGTGGTGAATTTTTGGAAAGTGGGTTAGACATCTCAAAAAAATCCCCAAAAATCAGATATCTTATTTATGATATGGGAACCCAATGCCGGGACTTTTGATTTCAAGAAAAGAGCTGCTATGAGTACTTCCTTCATAAGTCAAGGATTGAGGATTTACTTGTGAAGACTGGCTACAGTTTTAAAGGAAATGTTGAGAATGACATGCCATACTCATGTTAGTATGTTGGTGTGAGGTATTGGGGCATGGACTCCGTGACTTGTTTGGGTTCTCACCGTAATGCACCGATGGTGCTATGTGGTTGACATGGCAGGCATATGCACCGATGGCAGGCCTGTGTGGCGACTGTGGCCGAGCATATTGCGCTGTGGACAGGCTAAGGCCTGAGTTGAGCCGTTGAGCTCGTGGAGCTAGGGCTGAGTGCCCTGAGCTGGGATCCCATGGAGGATCGTGGACAAGTTGTCCTGTATAGGCAGGCTGAGTCCTGATGTTTATTTGCAGGCTGAGTCTTGTTGATTGTGCACACTACACAGTGCACGAGTACACAGAGCATGTAGTATAGACTTGTATGTCTGCATGATGTGGAGTGTTGGGGTCACCTACTGAGCTTGTCGCTCACCCCTACTTGTTGTTTACCTTTTTCAGGTGTGACCCGAGACTAGTGGAGGACTTTCTTCCAGCAGGACGCCCACTACTCTGATGTATGATACAGTACTGTATTCTGTATTGTGTATTGTATTATGTTTGTATCTCAAACATGGGTCCGTGGACAGTTATATTTGCATACTGTTTGTGATGTGATGTTTGTATGACTGTTTGACTTATTGTATGCATGATGATGTATGGGAAAGTACAGGATTTACCCTTGATGTATGACTGTACAGGGTTGCATATTTGAGACAGCACCCGCAGTGTAGTATCTATTGGTGCTAGTGTCACGGGGTCAGCCTTTATAGCAGCTTAACCCGTGCGGCACCTAGTTCCCACCCGTACGAAGGAACGCTAGGTCAGCCTAACTCATCGCATTTGGATCGGAACCCATCGATCCATTGTAAAGCACTTGTGTAGGGAAGCGCTTAGCGGAAAAACGATTGAATGAAGGCAACAAACGATTGTATTGATTGCTTGAAAGCTTTACAACATCACTCCCCTACATATAGATGTTAACACTTTTCTGGCTATGTCGCCAGGAGACATCATATATGATCGAAATCTAAAATCTCTACAATTTACTCTATAAGCTAAGTACAATACTTTACAAAGGGGACATACCCCAAAATGGCCTATGTATGCTAGGATAAGCCTCGGTCCGTGACATTCTCCCCCACCCGATTTTGCAGCGTCCTCGTTGCGTCTTCGACTTCCACGAACTCGTCGAACTGCTGGATGTAGTGTTCGGTTTCTTCCCGATACTCTTCAATCTCTTTGGAGAATTGTCCCCAGATCCTCTTCAATCGGCCTGTTCTTCCATTGGATGTAGTACTCCACCCAGCTTGGATCTACGCCCCTTCTTGGCACGACTCTACGAGAGTGGATTTTCTTTATCTCTTTATCGTAGGTCTTGCCCGTTGATGCTGTTGGTGTCCGCACCACCCGTTGTCCGCTCGTATCTTCCAAGTCTTCATGGTAAGGCTTGAGCAAACTAATATGGAACACCGAATGCCTTTGTAAGCTAGTCGGGAAGTCCAATTTGTATGAGACCTTCCCAACTCTCTTAAGTACTTTGAAAGGCCCCTCATATCGGCGCACCAAACCCTTATGCAATTGTCTGAGTGCTTTGGCTTGGCGCGGAAGAAGTTTGAGCATCACCATGTCTCCTTCCTGAAATTCCAAGGGCCTCTTTTGTTGATCCGCCCACTTCTTCATCTTCTTCGCCGCTTTGTGCAAGTATGCCCTGGCCAGATTCGTCTGTTCATGCCATCCTTTTGCAAACTTGAACGCCTCGGGACTTTTTCCAGTGTACCCCCGAGTGATGGAAGTGGGCGTCAGTAGTTGCTGCCCAGTTGCGAGTTCGAACGGACTCTCGTTCGTGGACTCGCTCTTCTGCAAATTATATGAGAATTGGGCTATGTCCAACAACTTGGCCCAATCTCTTTGGTTGGCACTCACGTAGTGCCTCAGATACAGCTCCAATAAGTCATTAACACGTTCAGTTTGGCCATCTGTTTGTGGGTGGAAACTTGTTGAAAAATTTAAGTCTGAACCCATTATCCGGAATAGCTCGGTCCAAAACCGCCCAGTAAATCGAGAGTCCCGATCGATCATGATTGTCTTTGGAATGCCCCAGTACTTCACCACGTACTTGAAGAATAGTCCGGCCGTGTCGTCTGCTGTGCAGTCCTTCGAAGTTGGAATGAAAACTCCATACTTAGAGAATCGGTCAACCACCACAATGATCGTACCACATCCTTCGGATCTTGGGAGACAAACAATGAAGTTCATCGAAACACTTTCCCAAGGTCTTTCCGGAGTAGGCAAAGGTTTTAACAGTCCCGCTGATTTCCGATTCTCTATCTTGTCTTGTTGGCACACAAGACAAGTCCTCACGTACACTTGAATGTCCTCGTAAAGTTGAGGCCAGTAGTAGCTCCGTTCGACCAACTCCAAGGTACGATCGACTTCGGGATGGCTAGCCCACCGCGAGTCATGACATTCTTTGAGGATTTCTCTCCTCAAACTTCCCCATTTAGGAACGTACACCCGTTCCCCTCGAGTATGGAGCAAGTCATCCCTTAGCCAAAATTGCCGCGTCTTCCCAGCTTTGACGCATTCCACCAAGGACTTGGCTAATGGGTCGTGCTCCATTCCTTCCTTTAGTTTGTCCACCAGGGGGAATTGTGGTTGGCTAATGGCTGCAAGTTCCGCCTTCTGACTTAGTGCATCGACCACCACATTATTTGTGCCCGGTTTGTACTTGAGCACAAAGTCGAATTCCGCTAGGAGTCCTTGCCACCGTGCTTGCTTCGGAGTTAAGTTCCTTTGAGTTAGAAAATAACTCATAGCAATATTGTCCGTCTTCACCATGAACTTGGACCCTAGCAAGTAATGCCTCCACACCCGAAGGCAATGCATAACTGCCGTCATCTCCTTTTCATGCACCGCGTACCTCCGTTCGGTACCATTAAGTTTCCGGCTTTCATATGCTACAGGATGCCCCTCCTGCATAAGAACTCCCCCGATGGCAAAGTCTGAAGCATCGGTGTGAACTTCATAAGGTTTCGTATGGTCCGGCAGGGCCATCACCGGTTCGTTGGTCACCGCTTGCTTCAACTTCTCAAATGCCTCTCGGCAAGCATCATCCCACACCCAAGTCTTGTTCTTCTTTAGTAGTTCCGTCAAGGGCGCGGCAATGTGGGAATAGCCACGGATGAATCTTCTATAGTAGTTAACCAAGCCAAGGAAGGAACGCATCTTCGAGACTTTCTTGGGCGTCTCCCATTCCTTGATGGCTAACATTTTCTTGTTGTCCATCTTTAGTTTGCCGCCGCCAATGATGTGACCCAAGAAGGGCACCTCCTTCTTCGCAAAGTCACATTTCTCCTTCTTCACAAAGAGTTGGTTCTCCCTTAAGATTTGGAAAACTCGCCGTAAGTGTGCCTTGTGTTCCTCCAACGTTTTGCTATAAATGACAATGTCATCAAGGTATACCACGACGAATCTGTCCAAGTATGGTTGGAAGATCCGGTTCATCAACGTACAAAATGTGGCAGGGGCATTTGTGAGGCCAAAGGGCATCACCAAGAACTCGTAAGAGCTATATCTTGTGACGCACACCGTCTTTGCCTCATCACCTTCGGCTATCCGCACTTGCCAATATCCCGACCGCAAGTCTAGCTTTGAGAACCATCTCGCAGCACCAAGTTGATCAAAGAGGTCAGATATAAGTGGGATGAGGTAGCTGTTTTATACCGTTATCTTGTTTAGCGCCCTATAGTCAATGCATAGCCGCATCGACCCATCGTGCTTCTTTTGGAATAACATCGGTGCTCCAAATGGCACTTTGGGTGGCCGAATGAATCTGGCATCCAACAAGTCCTTCAATTATTTTTGAAGTTCCTCCAACTCCGGTGGTGCCATCCGATAAGGCACCGCAGCAGTAGGCTTTGCATCGGCCTCTAGCTCGATCCTATGGTCCACCTCTCGCTTCGGCGGAAGTTGTTTGGGGAGTTCGGGTGGCATAACGTCCCCAAACTCTTCAAGGACCGTCTTCACTTCGGTTGGGGGCTCCTCCCCAACACTTGGGCATTCTTCCTTCACCATAGCAATGAAGGTTGGCTCCTGTCGCCTAACTCCTTTAGACAGTTGGAGCACCGAAAAAGACCTCGCTTTGAGTTCCTCCTCCCTCATTACTTTCACCATGCACATCTTCCCCTCGTCCATGATGCACATTGTATTGGTGCTAGGAATTGGAATTGCCCGCACCTGGTCAACGAACTCCATCCCCAGCACCATGGGATAGTCGTCCATCGACACCACGGAGAGATTCACCTTGCCTCTCCACTCGCCAATACATAGCTCGACACCTCGAGCCACGCCATGGATTGGACTGGCACTGGAGTTCACCGCCTTCAGCCAGCCCTTCTCTTCTTTGTAGACTATCCCCAGTCTACGAGCTTTCTTCGACCTTGATGAAGTTGTTGGTCGCACCCGTGTCCACCAAGGCCTTAGTTTCAAGGTTGTTGGCCTTAGCGAGCACGTACAAGCACCGCTTCTGTCGTCCAGATGGTGGCACCTCCACCTTCGCCTTGATTGCATTGAGGAGCTGTAAGGAACCAAGTCGTGGATCCCTCGCATCCCTTCCTTCGTCTTCATTGATCATCGCTGAGAGCTTGGAGCGTTTCGGGCACTCGAACACCTTGTGAGGGCCTTCACAAAGGAAACAGGAGATCCTTGGCTTCTCCCCATCCTTGGAACTATTCACGAATTGTTTTGGGCGAAAGTCCTTAGACGGTTGGAAGGGTCTCCCTTTTCCTTCACTCCAGTTGTCTCCCCCACGTTTCTCCTTGTGGAACCTGTTCGCCTTGGAAGTCAATGAAGAACTGGTGGTTTTCTCCGGCTTCTTGTATTCAATGAGTGATTCGGCCACCACCATGGCCGACGCCAGGTCCTGCACATTTCTCCGCTGCAGCTCCAATTTCGCCCATTGTTGCAATCTGTCCATGAAGGAAAATAATGAATCCTTCGCGGACATGTCCGGGATCTCCAAGATGAGCTCTGAAAACTCGCGGATGTACTCCCGCACCGTGCCTTTGTGGGTAAGGCACCGAAGTTTCGCCCGGGACTCGTCCTCCGCGTTCTGAGGATGGAACTGGGCCTTGATCTCCCGCTTGAAATCCGCCCAATTGTCAATAATACATAGGCCGCACTCCTTGTCGACATATCGTTGCCTCCACCACACCATAGCCGAATCGACTAAGTATAGTGGAGCGGTCTTCACCTTCTTTGCCTCGTTGACAATGTTCAAAGCATCGAAGTACTGCTCCATGCTCCAGAGGAAGTTGTCTAACTCCCTCGTATTCCTTGACCCGGCATAGGTCTTAGGTTTCGGCACATCGATTTTAGAGCTGGAATGGCCACCAACGCCACCTTGGGTGACCGCCATCTTGCAGAGAGACCAATCCACCTTGATCTCTTTGATTTCCTCCTGCATCGCTAGGATTTGGGACGTGAGAGTGTCCTTCAGGCTATCGAACCGAGAGTTCATGTCATCCATGACGGAGTTGAGAAGCCCTTGCATCCTCCCAAAGCTTTCCTCACCCTCTGAGTCCAGCTTTTCGATGCTTTCAGTGTGCTCCTCGACCACCTCCATCTATTCGGCTAACGCCAACTCCAATTTGGCTAGCCGACTCTCCAGTGGACATGTTTCCCTCGAAACGGACTTATCTCTCCTCCGTTCCTTAGCGTGGTGCTCCTTGTCGCGGCCTTCGTGGTCGCCACCACTAATGATAATAGATCCTCCGTTTGTCATTTTTATACCGTCTCGAAGTTTTTGATTGTTCCACCTAACTTAGCACCAACCGTGCTCTGATACCACTTGTCATGGGGTCAGCCTTTATAGCAGCTTAACCCGTGCAGCACCTAGTTCCCACCCGTACGAAGGAACACTAGGTCAGCCTAACTCGTCGCATTTGGATCGGAACCCATCGATCCGTTGTAAAACAATTGTGTAGGGAAGTGCTTAGCGGAAAAAACAATTGAACGAAGGCAACAAACGATTGTATTGATTGCTTGAAAGCTTTACAACATCACTCCCCTACATATAGATGTTAACATTTTTCTGGCTATGTCGCCAGGAGACATCATATATGATCGAAATCTAAAATCTCTACAACTTACTCTATAAGCTAAGTACAACACTTTACAAAAGGGGAAACACTTTACTCTATAAGCTAAGTATGCTAGGATAAGCCTCGGTCCGTGACATTCACTAACCCCTTGACCTTTCGGGTGCAGGCAAGGGGAAGTCATGTTCCTGGTTCTAGGTTTTCTTGGAATTCGGGGGCGTGACAAGTTGGTATCAGAGCATGGTTAGTGAGGGGTGGTTAATTGATTCCATGTGACTTGGAAAACTGTAGGGAGGGCGCCTGATCAACGCAATCCTTACATATGTGTTCTAGGTTATTTTGGTGTCAGTCAGATCATCCTAGGAGCATACATGGGGTGCATTTCTAGTGGTATGATTGTGTGCATATAGGGCACTAGATTGTCTTTGTTTGTGATATGATTGCATTTGGTGCCAGGATGGCACGTGGCCATGAGAGCCAGGACTGGATATGGTGTACCCTATGGGGTGACACGATGCTATATGCATGGTATGGACCTACGGGTCGTGTGGTGAGAACCTACGAGTCGAATGTGCCTTTGATGGCTGTTTATGCTAGCAGTGCTAGTATTGATCGTTTGATTGTTTGTTGTTGTGGCCAGTGTGATGGCACCACCGAGGAGAGTTGTCCGAGGACAGGGTCCGGCAGAGGAGCCCACGATAGAGTCGGGGCACCAGGGGCAGCAGAGCCCGCAGCAGAGATTGTCAGCTCTCGTTGTGGGACCTGATTTGGCTCAGGTGTTGATTCAGTTGCAGGAGGCCATGCAGGGTATGCAGGGCTCGATGAGGGATATGGCTAGAGAGGTGGATGAGCTAAAGAGGCAGCAGCAGCCTCAGTAGCCACCATAGCCTCAGCAGCAGGAGGCGAGGGTGGTGCAAGATGTGCACCAGCAGGAGGTCATGATAGAGCCAGCACGATGAGGAGTGGATTGGGCTGCACAGTTTTTGAAACATGCACCCAGGACTTTTGAGGATGGTTCGCAGCCAGCGGTAGCCGAGGACTGGATTAGGTGGACAGAGGATATCTTTAATATGATCGGGGTGCCAGATGAGGAGAGAGTGCGCGTGGCGACGCACTATCTGTTGGGTATCCCACGCAGGTGGTGGGAATCCACTAGAGCTGTCCATGGCAGTCAAATGAGTTGGAGAGAGTTTGTTGAGCGCTTCTTTGGGGAGTATTTTCCCAGCTCGGTACAGTATGCCCGACGGAGAGAGTATTATGAGCTTCAGCAGGGTGGCTAGACGGTGGGTGAGTATGTGCAAGCCTTCACAGATTTAGGGCGGTTTACTCTTGAGGCTTGGGAAAAGGAAGCTCGTAAGACGCAGGATTTTATTTAGGGCTTGAGGCCATCTCTGAAAAGACAGCTGGAACCGATGCAGTTGACCAGCTACCGAGAGGCGGTCGACAAGGCGCTCATTATTGAGCGAGGTCAGGATCAGGCGAGAGCCCAGAGGCCGGGCGGTTCGGCAAGTCCGAGCAAGAAGAGACAGAGTGGGGAGAGCAGTGCCGCTCAGCCTGAGAGGAGGCAAGTACAAAGGGTTTCCAGCCAGGCGGTGGGACCCCGTGAGAGTTCAGCCAGCAGGAGGCCAGGTACCTGTTGGAGTTGTGGTTTGACCGGACATGTATCGCGAGACTGCCCAAGGAAAAAGATGACTTGCTTCTGATGAGGGAAGGTGGGACATGGAGCTAGGGAATGTGTTACCCTTAGCTCAACCAGCAGTGTAGGCCCTCGTCCGAGAGAGTAGGGACAGAGGAGTGGGGCTCCGTCTCAGAGGTCAGTGCCGCCGGCACAGAGCACGCAGATGCGACCTGCGGTGCAGCAGCCTCAGCGAGAGGCACCGGGTCATGTTGATCAGCGGGGCAAGGCCCCAATGGGCCAGGCTAGTGGCAGTGGGCCATGAGGGAGGACTTTTGCCCTCACCAGCAGAGAGGCAGAGGTTCCACCAGTGGACGAGGCAGGAGTAGGACCTTCAGTGGTGAGAGGTACCATCATTATTTCTCATACTATCTGTTCAGTTTTGATTGATATTGGTGCTACCCATTCTTTTATTTTATATGCTACGGTGATTAGGTTAGAGTTAGACCAGGAGACAGTTAGTCAGTCTCTGATGGTTGCTTCACCTTTGGGTGGAATTGTGATACTTGAGAGTATCTGTCGTGCTTGTCAGGTAACACTTGGGGGTGTTAACCTGATGTGTGATTTATATATCATGGAGTTAGATAATTTTGATGTTATCCTGGGTATGGACTAGTTGGTCTCTGTGGAGGCCAAGATTGATTGTTTCCGACGGCGCATGACGTTCCTCACACCAGAGGGTACGCGGGGTATCTTTGTGGGTGAGTGGACTGAGGAGGCATGCAGGTTGGGACCTTTGAGGCATGGGTGGGGTGATGTGACCCACCAGTTAGCCAACTTGACGTTGGTTGACAGGAGGAGAGAGGGGAAGGTTGTTTTGCCACCCATTGTAGATCAGTTCCCGGATGTGTTTCCCGAGGACTTGGTCAGTTTGCCACCCGTGAGGGACGTAGAGTTTTCGATCGAGTTGTTGCCAGGGACAACACCGATCAGGTTAGCGGCCTATAGGATGGCACCGACAGAGCTTAGAGAGCTCAAGAGGCTGATAGATGATCTATTGGTACGAGGCTTTATCAGGCAGAGTAGCTCACCGTGGGGCGCTCCAGTGTTGTTCGCCAAGAAGGCGGATGGTTCACTTCGGCTGTGTATAGACTACCGGAAGCTGAACCAGGTGACTGTGAAGAACAGGTACCCATTGTCGAGGATCGATGATCTGTTTGATCAGTTTCGAGGTGCGAGATGGTTTTCCAAGATAGATTTGAGATCTGGATACCATTAGTTGAGGGTTAGGGAGGCAGATATCCCTAAGACCGCGTTCAGTTGTCGTTACAGGCATTATGAGTGGCTTGTGATGCCGTTTGGGCTCACGAATGCTCCAGCAGTGTTTATGGGATTGATGAACCAGGTGTTTGCTCCATATTTAGATATGTTCGTTGTGGTGTTCATCGATGATATTTTGGTCTATTCAACGACCAAGAGGGAGCATGAGGAGCATTTGCAGGTTGTGTTGCAGACCTTGCGAGAGCATCGGTTGTACGCGAAGTTCACGAAATGTGACTTCTGGTTGCAACAGGTGCACTTCTTGGGGCATGTGGTATCTTCGGAGGGTATCATAGTGGATCCTGAGAAGATTGAGGTAGTCATGTCATGGAAGAAGCCCACGAATGTGTTTGAGATTTGTAGCTTCCTTGGTTTGGCAGGCTACTATCGGAGGTTCGTGGAGGATTTTTCCAGGTTGGCAGCTCCTATGACGAACCTGACCAGGAAGGGAGTTCCTTTCGTTTGGTCTGATGCTTGTGAGAGTGCTTTCATGGAGCTGAAGGCACGATTGACCTCAGCACCTATCTTGATTCTTCCACAGGAGGGTGTGCCTTTTGAGGTGTATTGTGATGCTTCCAGGGTGGGACTTGGTTGTGTGTTGATGCAGACTCGGCAGGTGATTGCTTATGGATCTAGGCAGTTGAGACCACATGAGCAGAACTATCCCACACATGATTTGGAGTTGACTGCAGTGATCTTTGCTTTAAAGAGCTGGCAGCATTATCTCCTTGGGGAGAAGTTTGTGGTGTATATGGACCACAAGAGCTTGCAGTACATCTTTTCTCAGAGAGATCTGAACCTTAGGCAGAGGCGGTGGGTGGAGTACCTACAGCAGTTTCAGTTTGATATGATGTACACCCCTGGGAAGGGTAATGTGGTGGCAGATGCTCTGAGTAGGAAGAGCAGGGCCGTGGTGGCCCATTGTGCCATTAAGGAATGAGAGATGATGGGTCAGTTGGCAGCAATGAGGTTACAGATGGTAACCAGCGAGGGGCGAGGGACCCTCAGTGTTGTTGTAGCAGTCCCAGAGATGCAGCACAAGATCATAGAGGATCAGCTGGGTGACGTTGATTGTGAGGTCATCCGTGACAGGATTCAGACTGGACAGGCATCTTCTGATTGGACTGAGGATGTAGAGCATGTGCTGCGGTATAGGGGTAGATTGATAGTTCCCACTTCTCTTCAGGAGGAGGTTCTCCGGGAATTTCACTAGTCGAGGTTAGCTGTACATCCTGGTGGGACCAAGATATACCATGCCGTGAGGAGGCAGTTTTGGTGGCCAGGCCTGAAGAAGGCCGTTGCTGATTTTGTGAGGAGGTGTTTGACCTGTCAGCAGGTCAAGGCAGAGCACCTGAGATCAGCTGGTGAGTTGCAGTCATTGCCAGTGCCAGAGTGGAAATGGGACCACGTGACCATGGATTTTGTCACTGGACTTCCTCGTTCCAGGGGACACAACACTATATGGGTTATTGTGGACCGATTAACCAAATCGGCGCATTTTATTCCGATTCGAGAGATAGACCCAGTGAGGACTTTGGGATAGAGGTATATTGATGTTATTGTGTGGTTGCATGGAGTCCCATTGTCTATTGTATCTGACTGGGATGTGAGGTTCACCTCTCAGTTTTGGAGACAGCTGCAGCGAGCTTTGGGTACCAGGGTGAACCTCAGTATAGCCTTTCATCCGCAGACGGATGGTCAGTCGGAACAGACGATTCAGACGCTCGAGGATATATTACGTGCCTGTGTCCTAGATTTTGGAGGTTGTTGGGAGACTCACCTTCCTTTGGTGGAGTTCTCTTACAACAACAGTTATCAGGCCACGATTGGGATGGCTCCGTATGAGGCGCTGTATGGGCGGCCTTGTAGATCACCCTTGTGTTGGGCACAGACGGGAGAGACAGCAGTTCTCGGCCCCGATATGGTTCGAGAGACCACAGAGATAGTGCAGCTGATTCGACAGCGCATGCTGACAGCACAGAGTAGGCAGAAGTCCTACGCGGATCAAAGGCGTCGACCTTTGCAGTTTGAGGTGGGTGACCGTGTATTTTTGCGGGTTTCGCCGCATCGAGGGCATCGGAGGTTTGGACATGGATCCAAACTTTCCCCTCATTTTGTGGGGCCGTTTGAGATTGTTGCCACCGTGGGCGCAGTGGCTTACCGATTAGCTTTGCCACCAGAGTTGGCGCGAGTACATGATGTGTTTCATGTGTCTCAGTTGAGGCGGTATCACCCTGATCCTTCTCATGTGTTGGACTATCACAAGATAGACTTGGCTGATGATGGTGCCGTTGTTGAGCTACCGGCACAGATTTTGGACAGGCGGGACCAGGTCTTGCGAGGCAAGACGATCCCACTAGTTCGGGTGTTATGGCGACACCGAGGCATGGAGGAGCAGACTTGGGAGAAAGAGAGCCAGATGCGGGTTCTTCATCCTGAGCTGTTCGAGGACGATCAGTCCTGAGGTGGGGAGGATGTGAGGACCTTCCCTGAGGTATGAGTTATGTTTTATGCATTTGTTTTGCATATGTCGCTTGAGATATTGTGTAGCTTGTTGATTGTTGGCATCCTAGCATCATGTGAGCCTTTTTGGCTTGTTGTGAGTTGCATTGCACCTGTGTGGTTAGTGATCATGTTGATGATCATGTGTTTGTGTCTTGTAGTTGTGCGGTGCTTGAGCTTGAATTTTGTTATGTCCTTTGGGCATGTGTTTTATTTTCGAGGACGAAAAGTCCTAAGGTGGGGAGGATGTAAAGACTCGCATTTGGGTAGTTTTGAGAGATAGCCATTCTATGGGAATGCAACTATCTTGACGGTAGTGTAGTCGTCGATGTGAGCATTTTGACTGTACTTGGGCCCAATTCCAAGTCGGGGCCCCGTTTGACCCGATTGTTGACTTTTCGGGGTTTATTGGTTGACTTTGCGTTTGGCCGGTCTTTTGGGTGTAATAATATCTGTTTAGTGTTGTGGTCGTCATTTCGAGCGTTTTGACAGTAATTGGGCTCAATTTGGAGTTCGTGACCTCGGGAGGTCAATTATTGCGTTCAGGTCAATTATTGCTGGGAGGCCAATTATTGGCAGCAGTATAAATAATTAAGAAACTGCATTATCTCATTATTTTTGCTTGGTGTGTGCGTGTTTGAGCAAGAGAGAGAGAAGGTGAAGAGCTTCCCTTGGCGATTTTGGGGCGATTGGAGCTCGTGGATTGCAAATAATCTTCCAGGTAGGTGTCCTTGAACCTCTTATCTCGATTATGTCTTGGAATATGCGTGAATTTATCATGAATTATGAATTTGAGCATGAACCCTAAGTTTTGGGGAAAACCCAATTTTGGGGTTAGATATGATGATTTAGCATAAAATCTGTGGTTAAGAACTAATTTATATTAGTTTGGGTATGTAATTTGGTACTCTGTTTAGTAAAACGCGTGTTTGTGAGTGCCTGGGGGGTTCTTGGGTTGATTCCAGATGAAAACCAGGCCAAAAACGATGATGAACAGTACCCTGGGTGAATTGTAAGGTCGAAGTTTGTAGTCAGCAGCTTCGTGGTCAGCAGCTTTCGTAGTCAGCAGCTGTGGAGTCAGCAGCTATGGAGTCAGCAGCTTCATAGTCAGCAGCTGTGGAGTCAGCAGCTATGGAGTCAGCAGCTATGGAGTTAGCAGCTTAGTTAGTCCGGATCAGTAGTCCGGAGCAGTTAATCCGGAGCAGTTAGTCCGGATCAGTAGTCCGGAGTAGTTAGTCCGGATCAGTAGTCTGGATCAGCAGCAGTGATCCGTAGCATCGCTCCACAGCAGTGTTTCTGTAGCATCCATTCCGCAGCAGTGATCAGCAGCTGTGTTTCCGCAGCAGTGTTCCGCAGCAGTGCAACTGCACTGCACTGGACATTTACATTTTACTTAAGTTACAATGTAAATAACGAAATACCCCCCATTTGGATTCAAAGAAAAATACTAGAAAAATTAATTCCCACTCTTTCAAAATGTGAAAATTGGGATTTAGTGTAAAATCTCGGAAAAACCCAAAAGTTCGTAGTGGTGAATTTTTGGAAAGTAGGGTTAGACATCTCAAAAAAATCCCCAAAAATCAGATTATCTTATTTATGATATGGGAACCCAATGCCGGGACTTTTGATTTCAAGAAAAGAGCTGCTATGAGTACTTCCTTCATAAGTCAAGGATTGAGGATTTACTTGTGAAGACTGGCTACAGTTTTAAAGAAAATGTTGAGAATGACATGCCATACTCATGTTAGTATGTTGGTGTGAGGTATTGGGTCATGGACTCCGTGACTTGTTTGGGTTCTCACCGTAATGCACCGATGGTGCTATGTGGTTGACGTGGCAAGCATATGCACCGATGGCAGGCCTGTGTGGTGACTGTGGCCGGGCATATTGCGCTGTGGACAGGCTAAGGCCTGAGTTGAGCCGTTGAGCTCGTGGAGCTAGGGCTGAGTGCCCTGAGCTAGGATCCCATGGAGGATCGTGGACAAGTTGTCCTGTATAGGCAGGCTGAGTCCTGTTGATTGTGCACACTACACAGTGCACGAGTACACAGAGCATGTAGTATAGACTTGTATGTCTGTATGATGTGGAGTGTTAGGGTCACCTAATGAGCTTGTCGCTCACCCCTACTTGTTGTTTACCTTTTTCAAGTGTGACCCGAGACTAGTGGAGGACTTTCTTCCAGGAGGACGCCCACTACTTTGATGTATGATACAGTACTGTATTCTGTATTGTGTATTGTATTATGTTTGTATCCCGGACATGGGTCCGTGGACAATTATATTTGCATACTGTTTGTGATGTGATGTATGTATGACTGTTTGACTTATTATATGCATGATGATGTATGGGAAAGTACAGGATTACCCTTGATGTATGACTGTACAGGGTTGCATATTTGAGACAGCACCCGCGGTGTAGTCTCTATTGGTGCTAGTCACCAACCCCTTGACCTTTCGGGTGCAGGCAAGGGGAAGTCATGTTCCTGGTTCTGGGTTTTCTTGGAATTCGGGGGCGTGACATCATTTGGCAATTTCTAACAACGTTTATGGTAATAACTGCATTGTGTTGCTTTCATCTTCTCGTGATGTTTCCTACTTGCTTTCTCTTTTCGTGGACGAAAAGTCCAAAAAGTGGGAAGGTTGTGAGGAAACTCCCTGCGGATGAGTTGGTATGGTGTTGGCGAATGGGCAGAGGAACGTTAAACGTGTAGTAGTGTTTTGTTTGTGAGTTGTTCTTTGTAGTGGTGTTTATGCTATGAGTTGGCATGTGACCTATGTGGTTTGTTAAATGTGTTGGGGATGGGAGTATATGTCTTACACCGTTGTGACATGTGACTACTTGTGAAATATGTGTTAGGTAAGGAGGAGACATGGGAACGTGAATCCATGATGCATGAGCAACACCCAGAGTTGTTCGAGGACGAACACTCTTTAGGGTGGAGGAGTGGCTGTTGGCTGGTGTATTTGTATTTCCTTTCAACTTTTAACTTTTATTTATATTGAAGGTGTTAATGAAATGTGCTTATGATGGGTATTTGTGACATGTGGATGTGTTTCCATGGATTGTGATGCATGTGGTTGTGGTTATGGACTGTGGTGGCATAGTGTTATGTGCTATTGTGTACAATGTGCGGTGTATGACCCATTTGGGTGTCGTGGCTTACTGTGTGGTTTTTCTTGCATGTTGTTTCTTTTCGAGGACGAAAAGTCTTAAGGGGGAGAGGATGTAATGACCCGTATTTTGGGATGTGAGGAGTTAGTCAGTTTTGCCCTAGGAAGATGTTATTTGCATATACAAGCGCTTTTAGGCTGTTTTGTCAGGTTTTGGAGATTAGTTTTGACCAAGTAGATGGCCTCAAATCAATTGGCGTGCAAAACTAAAGTTTCTCAGAATGATGTTCTTTACCTTCCATAGAAGTTTCAGAGCCAAAGGCCTTGAACACCAATTGGACCAATTGGCGTGCAAGCATATTACTGCATACCAGCCTTCTACATGATGCAAGGAAGCTTGGGGTAGAATTTCAAGGTATTTGGACCTGCACGCCAATTGGGGATATGGCGTGCATTATGGCGTGCAGCCATGTTTTTGCACCATCACTTTGGTTTTGTTATTCTAATTATCTTTTCCCAAAGGACCATGTTGAAATTGTGGATATTTTGTCGTGTGTGGACGCGGAAAGGTTGCAACTTGTGTGATCAAAACTACATCATTTTGATGCTGGGATTCATTTAATCAAAACTACGTCGTTTTGATGTTGATGTGCCTATTTAAGAGGTGAAGGACTCTTAGGTTTAGGGTTCTTCTTTTTGGCTTGCCTTTGCAGCCATCGCAGAGAGAGAGAGAGCTAGAGAGAGGGAAAGAAGGAGAACTACTTGTTGCTGCCAGAGCGTCTTGCGTGGGGAGGACAACGTCTAGCGTGGAAGCAAAAGCAGGAGGACGTTTTCAAGGTAGGGGTTCTGTCTTTCCTGGTCTGTTCCGGGGTTAGGCCCTGCGTAGATGTTTTACCAAATTTCTATGGCTGTTGTTATAATATTTATATGTAAATTCATATAGGTGTGATCTCCTATATGAATGTTGGCCTTCAATGGCGTTTTGGTGTGATTTTGACGTTGGGTGGGCAATGCATGTCAAATGTTCGATAAAATGCATGTGTGAATATGTTTGTATGACAATGCCCCGTAGGTGTTTGATAATGTGCCAGTAAGCTTGGAATTGTGAGTTGGTAAAGGTGTGCATGCTAAGTGCTTATTTTTATGCCTGAGTGGCTGGGTTTATATATTTGTGAATGTGTGCCTACTACGTGTTTGGTTTTATGCCTAAGTGGCGATGTGTACTCTGTTTTGTGAAACCCGGTGGCTGTGGAAGCCCGAGATTGTTTTGTGAAACCTAGTGGCTGTGGAAGCCTGGGACTGTTTTGTGAAACCCAGTGGCTATGGAAGCCCGGGACTGTTTTGTGAAACCCAGTGGTTGTGGAAGCCCGGGACTGCTCTTGGAAACCCAGTGGCTGTGGAAGCCCGGGACTGCTCATGTGTTAGCTTGTGTGGCTGTTTGAAATATTTGTTTTTTTGCTGATGGCTTACCGTTATATTGGTTGAAATAGTTGTATCACGACACTGCACTTGTACACATGGCATGTAGATGCTGGGAGCATGGGATGGGTTGGGGAGACATGATCCCTACTGAGCTGTGGTTGCTCACCCCTCCTACTGTGTGTGGTTTTTTCTACAGGGACCTACATGCGTTAGGCGGGAACACCAAAGTTGGAGGCAGTTCTATTTATGGCTTGTTTATTATTATTTGAGTTTCACTGTTTTTGTGTGAGCTTTGTAACCCCAATGGGAGGATATTATAATGAGGAGTTTTATGTAATAAAAGCCTATTTGGGCACTTTTGTATGTTTGGACTTAATAAAAATATGATTTTTGTCTCTCTAAATATAAAATGTGAAGTGTATGGTATCCTGTGTGCATGTATTCTATCCCCTTTATCCAAACTCGGGTAAAGGGAAGGTCACGTTCCAGTCTCCTCGGGTTGGAAATCCGGGGCGTGACATTAATAAATATTTAGTCTAGTATTTTTAAACGGTCATAATTGTTCTTAACTTTTCAATTTCAAATATGATTCAAACATCATAATTATTTTAGGATTAGTTTTATATTAATTAGACCAACAAATTAATAAAAATTAATTATACTTGAGCATGTATGTTCCCATTTATATTTTTGTTTTACATGATTGAGATTTGTTTCGCTTATAAAAAACATAAAAAACAGTAATTATATTCTTTATATAAATATTATAAATATACTAAATCCGAAAAAGATGATAGAAGTATATAAAACATAAACTTTAATGTCATAAATATACATACAATATATACAGAGAGGGTGATTGTTTTAAATAATACATGCTAATAATTTATGAAATAAAACAATTTTTTAAAATTATTTTAACTCATTTTTCGAACTAATAGTTTTCAATTTGTATAGTGCCATCATTTTAGATTTGTAAAATATGTTTCTTAATTTTTTTTATGAGCAGTAATTATTAGAAAAGTAATCATTAATAATTATTTAGTCTAGTATTTTTAAACGGTCATAATTGTTCTTAACTTTTCGATTCCAAATATGATTCAAACATCATAATTATTTTAGGATTAGTTTTATATTAATTAGACCAACAAATTAATAAAAATTAATTATACTTGAGCATGTATGTTCCCATTTATGTTTTTGTTTTACGTGATTGAGATTTGTTTCGCTTATAAAAAACATAAAAAATAGTAATTATATTCTTTAAATAAATATTATAAATATACTAAATCCGAAAAAGATGATAGAAGTATATAAGATATATAAACTTTAATGTCATAAATATACATACAATATATACAGAGAGGGGGATTGTTTTAAATAATACATGCTGATAATTTATGAAATATAACAATTTTTTAAAATTATTTTAACTCTTTTTTCGAACTAATAATTTTCAATTTGTATAGTGGCATCATTTTAGATTTGTAAAATATGTTTCTTAATTTTTTTTATGAGCAGTAATTATTAGAAAAGTAATCATTAATAATTATTTAGTCTAGTATTTTTAAACGGTCATAATTGTTCTTAACTTTTCAATTCTAAATATGATTCAAACATCATAATTATTTTAGGATTAGTTTTATATTAATTTGACCAACAAATTAATAAAAATTAATTATACTCGAGCGTGTATGTTCCCATTTATGTTTTTGTTTTACGTGATTGAGATTTGTTTCGCTTATAGAAAACATAAAAAATAGTATTTATATTTTTTATATAAATATTGTAAATATACTAAATCCAAAAAAGATGATAGAAGTATACAAGACATAAACTTTAATGTCATTAATATACATACAATATATACAGAGAGGGGGATTTGTTGGACCCCATTTGTCCGGGTTGGACATAGTAACCCCATTTGATATATATGCCTTTTTTCCCATGTCATATACCTTGTTAGATGCATTGACACTAATCGGGAAGCCCAAAATTGATAACCTCTGTTGCCAGCCCCTAAAATGCCCCAAGATCAACGCCAGGTGATAGAGGATGAAATTTGGAGACTAACGCACTTGACCGAGCTCAAATCGGACTTAAAATGAAGAAGTTATGGCCAAAACAACTTTCGTTGGAAAAAGTCGAAACTTGCCAAAAGACGGTCAATGCCCCTGGTCCAAAACGCCCGAAAAGTGGCCATGCTAAATTCTTTAAAGCGTCAATTTAGGCGAATACGGATCTCCCCAAACAATCCCTGGAAAGTTGTCCATTTTTTGCATTTTAGGTGAAGGGTAAGAAGGTAATTAAAAGTTAAAAAAAAAAACTTCCGCGTTGACCGTTGACCTGCCGACACTTCGACCCATTGACCTTTGAAGCCTTGAAGCCCGAAGCCCCGAAGCATCGAAGCATCGAAGCCTCGAAGCCCCGAAGCCTCGAAGCCTCGAAGCCTCGAAGATTTGAAGCCTCGAAGCCCCGCTGCCGACACTTCGACCTTCGAGCCTCGAAGCCTATAAACCTCCGACTCGCGACTTACGAACTTACGACGCCAGGACTTGCGACGCCTCCGACCTTCGACCCTTCGATCCTTGACCCTCGGAGCCCCGCTACCGACACTCCGACCTTCGACCCTTGACCTACAATGCCTGTAAGCCTTCGACCCATTGACCATTGACCTTCGACCTGCCGACCCGTTGACCATTGACTTTCGCCCCACCGAAATCTCGACCCATCGCAGCTTCGACCCTGCCGACAATTCGAGCCTCTGACCCCTTGACCTTCGCTGGTTGGCGTTTCGCGTTGGCTTTTTTTTCACGCTGGCTTTTCTCTCGCTGGTTGTTCACGAGACCCGTCTTCTGCGCTGGCCACCTGACAAAGAATCATACTGTCAGTCACATGTGTGCTAAAATACAAATTCAAAAGGCAATCACGAGCTGCCCTGTTTTCCGCACAAGCTGTCCACCCGACAAAGCATCAAATCTGCAAATTAAAATACTGCATCAATAATACAGCATTTAATGCTGCAAGTAATGACAGTCCAGCGAGAATTTTTCTGCTAGCCCTTAAAATGCAGTGAACTGTCCCTGCGCAAAAGGGGGGGATCGAGACATCAAAAAAAAAAAAACGCCCCAGCTTCCTCCCAAAAAAAAAACGCCCAGAAGAAAGGAGAGAGCCATCATCGTGGGAAAAGAAACCTGCAAACCAGAGAGAGCAAAGCAAAAAAGAAAGACAGAAAAGGGAAAGAGATCACGCCTGAGATTCCCACAAAAAAAAAAGGAGATTTCCACCCCAACTTCTTCCCTGCAAAAAAAAAAAAAAAGAGAGACTCCTTGACATCAAAAAAAAAACACCTAGAGTTCAAAAGAAGAAGAGAGAGATTCAAAACCTAGAAAAAAAAAAGAGAGAGATAACACCAAAGAAAAACGTCTCCCTGACTGCCATCCTCTCTCAGATTCATCCTAAAAAAACGCCCTAGTTTCTTCCCTGCAAAAACGTCCAGAGAAAGAGAGGGGGAAGGAGAGTTCAGTCCCAGAAAACGCCCAGGTTTGCTGCCAATTTCGTCCAGCCACCTCTTTTCAAAAACACCAAGAAAGGAGTCCCTTCCCTCCAACATTGCAGCAATCGGAGCCCCAAATCCAAGATAAAGTCGGGTTAATTTTTCATTTCGATTACCTTACGCTATTCTCTTGTTCTTTTTTTTTTTTTTTGTAATTGTTGTGTTGTGTTATTTCTTTTCATTATCTTGCTTTTTATTCATTTTCTTTTGTTTTATTGATTGTAATTGTCATTTCACACAAAGTTGTAATATGTAATAGCAAGGAAACTCAAAAAAAAAAAAGAGGCAAAAAAAGAGAGGCATGAAAAAAAAGAGATGAAAAAAAAGGAAAAAGGGGAAAAAGAAAAGAGAGTGCTTTTATTTTTCTTTTGTGGATGTCACACTCACACACTCTACATCTATTTTGATATATGTGTTCTTATGTATTTTCAATTGTTGAAACGTGTAGATTTAGGTTCAAAGCTTTAAAAAACACACAAAAAAATAACAAAATGTATTCCACAAAATGTTTTTCCAAAACGTCTTCTATAACATGTTTTCAAAATGTGTTCAAAATGTCTCCTTGAAAAAACAAAACAAAAACAAAAAAACAAACGTTTCCATGTTTTCAAACCAAAAAAAGAGAAGAAAATCAAAATTGGTACTTCAATTTCCAGAATCAAAAAAAAAAAGAAAAAAACCAAAAATGAAGCAAACCAAAACAAAATGTTTTTTACAAAATATAAAATACAAAAAAATGTATGTTTTCTAAACTAAAAAAAACAAAAAAAAGTAAAAAGTAAAAAAGAAAAAAAAATCATATTTGAGGACTTCAATTTCCAAAATAAAACCAAACACAACCCGTAGGATTTCATTCTCCACTTCAAACAAAAACTCAAAACTTTTAGGATTCCCTTTAGAAATTTAGGGCAAATTCATTTTAACCACAACTTTAATAAATAACTTAGCTGAATAAAAATTATAGACTTTTTAGGAAACTTAACCCCGTCATGGCAGTGCAAACAAAAAGAAAAAACCTCCTCCTCCTATAGGTACCGAAAGGGCGTTGTAGGGGTGCTAATCCTTTCCTACACGTAACCAACCCCCGAACCCTTATCTGGTAATGTAGACCACACACATTTTTAGGTGACCAACTGCACCCCCAAAAACAATTGGTGGCGACTCTAAATGTGTCATCATTGGTTTAGTTTGGGCTCACCCCAAACGGGCGCAGACGAAAACCGGTGATGACAGGATTGTTCTAAATAATACATGGTAATAATTTATGAAATATAACAATTCTTTAAAATTATTTTAACTCTTTTTTCGAACTAATAATTTTCAATTTGTATAGTGCAATCATTTTAGATTTGTAAAATATGTTTCTTAAGTTTCTTTATCAGCAGTAATTATTAGAAAAGTAATAATTAATAAAAAATTAGTCAAGTATTTTTAAACGGTCATAATTGTTCTTAACTTTTCAATTCCAAATATGATTCAAACATCATAATTATTTTAGGATTAGTTTTATATTAATTAGACCAACATATTAATAAAAATTAATTATACTTGAGCGTGTATGTTCCCATTTATGTTTTTGTTTTACGTGATTGAGATTTGTTTCGCTTATAAAAAACATAAAAAACAATAATTACATTTTTTATATAAATATTGTATATATACTAAATCCAAAAAAGATGATAGAAGAATACAAGACTTATAAACTTTAATATCATAAATATACATACAATATATACAGAGAGGGGGATTGTTTTAAATAATACATGCTAATAATTTATGAAATATAACAATTTTTGAAAATTATTTTAACTTTTTTTTCAAACTAATAATTTTCAATTTGTTTAGTGCCATCATTTTATATTTGTAAAATATGTTTCTTATTTTTTTTTATGAGCAGTAATTATTAGAAAAGTAATCATTAATAAATATTTAGTCTAGTATTTTCACAAGGTCATAATTGTTCTTAACTTTTCAATTCAAAATGGGATTCAAACATCATAATTATTTTAGGAATAGTTTTATATTAATTAGACAACCAAATTAATAAAAATTAATTATACTTGAGCGTGTATGTTCCCATTTATATTTTTGTTTTACGTGATTGAGATTTGTTTCGCTTATAAAAAGCATAAAAAACAGTATTTACATTTTTTATATAAATATTGTAAATATACTAAATCCAAAAAAGATGATAGAAGTATACAAGACATATAAACTTTAATGTCATAAATATACATACAATATATACATAGAGGGGGATTGTCTTAAATAATACATGCTAATAATTTATGAAATATAATAATTTTTAAAATTATTTTAACTCTTTTTTCGAACTAATAATTTTCAATTCGTATAGTGCATTTGTAAAATATGTTTCTTAATTTTTTTTATGAGCAGTAATTATTATCAAACTAATCATTAATAAATATTTAGTCTAGTATTTTTAAACGGTCATAATTGTTCTTAACTTTTCAATTCCAAATATGATTCAAGCATCATAACTATTTAAGGATTAGTTTTATATTAATTAGACCAACAAATTAATAAAAATTAATTATACTTGAGCATGTATGTTCCCATTTATGTTTTTTGTTTTACGTGATTGAGATTTGTTTCGCTTATAAAAAACATAAAAAATAGTAATTATATTTTTTATATAAATATTATAAATATACTAAATCCGAAAAAGATGATAGAAGTATATAAGACATATAAACTTTAATGTCATAAATATACATACAATATATACAGAGAGGGGGATTGTTTTAAATAATACATGCTAATAATTTCTGAAATATAACAATTTTTTAAAATTATTTTAACTCATTTTTCGAACTAATAGTTTTCAATTTGTATAGTGCCATCATTTTAAATTTGTAAAATATGTTTCTTAATTTTTTTTATGAGTAGTAATTATTAGAAAAGTAATCATTAATAATTATTTAGTCTAGTATTTTTAAACGGTCATAATTGTTCTTAACTTTTAAATTCCAAATATGATTCAAGCATCATAATTATTTTAGGATTAGTTTTATATTAATTAGACCAACAAATTAATAAAAATTAATTATACTTGAGCCTCTATGTTCCCATTTATGTGTTTGTTTTACTTGATTGAGATTTGTTTCGCTTATAAAAAACATAAAAAACAGTTATTATGTTTTTTATATAAATATTGTAAATATACTAAATCCAAAAAATATGATAGAAGTATATAGGACATATAAACTTTAATGTCATAAATACACATACAATATATACAGAGAGGGGGATTGTTTTAAATAATACATGCTAATAATTTACGAAATATAACAATTTTTTAAAATTATTCTAACTCTTTTTTCGAACTAATAATTTTCAATTTGTATAGTGCCATCATTTTAGATTTGTAAAATATGTTTCTTAATTTTTTTTTATGAGTAGTAATTATTATCAAAGTAACCATTAATAAATATTTAGTATAGTATTTTTAAACGGTCATAATTGTTCTTAACTTTTCAATTCCAAATATGATTCAAACATCATAATTATTTTAGGATTAGTTTTATATTAATTAGACCAACAAATTAATAAAAATTAATTATACTTGAGCATTGATGTTCCCATTTATGTTTTTGTTTTATGTGATTGAGATTTGTTTTCCTTACAAAAAACATAAAAAACAGTAATTACATTTTTATGTAAATATTGTAAATATACTAACTCCAAAAAAGATGATAGAAGTATACAAGACATATAAACTTTAATGTCATAAATATACATACAATATATATACAGAGAGGGGGATTCTTTTAAATAATACATGCTAATAATTTATGAAATATAACAATTTTTTAAAATTATTTTAACTCTTTTTTCGAACTAATAATTTTCAATTTGTATAGTGCCATCATTTTAGATTTGTAAAATATGTTTCTTAATTTTTTTTATGAGCAGTAATTATTAGAAAAGTAATCATTAATAAATATTCAGTCTAGTATTTTTAAACGGTCATAATTGTTCTTAACTTTTCCAATCCAAATATGATTCAAACATCATAATTACTTTAGGATTAGTTTTATACTAATTAGAACAACAAATTAATAAAAATTAATTATACATGACCATGTATGTTCCCATTTATGTTTTTGTTTTATGTGATTGAGATTTGTTTCGCTTATAAAAAACATAAAAAACAGTAATTACATTTTTATATAAATATTGTAAATATACTAAATCCAAAAAAGACGATCGAAGTATACAAGATATATAAACTTTAATGTCATAAATATACATACAATATATACAAAGAGGGGGATTGTTTTAAATAAAACATGGTAATAATTTATGAAATATAACAGTTTTTTAAAATTATTTTGACTCTTTTTTCGAACTAATAATTTTCAATTTGTATAGTGCCATCATTTTAGATTTGTAAAATATCTTTCTTAATTTTTTTATGAGCAGTAATTATTATCAAACTAATCATTAATAAATATTTAGTCTAGTATTTTTAAACGGTCATAATTATTCTTAACTTTTCAACTCCAAATATGATTCGAACATCATAATTATTTTAGGAATAGTTTTATATTAATTAGACCAATAAATTAATAAAAATTAATTATACTTGAGCGTGTATGTTCCCATTTATGTTTTTGTTTAACGTGATTGAGATTTGTTTCGCTTATAAAAAACATAAAAAACAGTTATTACATTTTTTATATAAATATTGTAAATCTACTAAATCCAAAAAAGATGATAGAAGTATACAAGACATATAAACTGTTGTTCTCATCATAAACTTTAATGTCGTAAATATACATACAATATATACGGAGAGGGGGAATGTTTTAAATAATACAAGCTAATATTTTATGAAATATAACAATTTTTGAAAACTATTTTAACTCTTTTTTCGAACTAATAATTTTCAATTTGTATAGTGCCATCATTTTAGATTTGTAAAATATGTTTCTTAATTTTTTTTATGAGCAGTAATTATTAGAAAAGAAATCATTAATAAATATTTAGTCTAGTATTTTTAAACGGTCATAATTGTTCTTAACTTTTCAATTCAAAATAGGATTCAAACATCATAATTATTTTAGGAATAGTTTTATATTAATTAAACCAACAAATTAATAAAAATTAATTATACTTGAGCGTGTATGTTCCCATTTATGTTTTTGTTTTACGTGATTGAGATTTGTTTCGCTTATAAAAAAACATAAAAAACAGTAATTATATTTTTATAATAAACATTGTAAATATATTAAATCCAAAAAAGATGATAGAAGTATACAAGACATATAAACTTTAATGTCATAAATATACATACAGTATATACAGAAAGGGAGATTGTTTTAAATAATACATGGTAATAATTTATGAAATATAACAATTTTTTAAAATTATTTTGATTCTTTTTTCGAACTAATAATTTTCAATTTGGATAGTGCCATCAGTTTAGATTTGTAAAATATGTTTCCTAATTTTTTTATGGGCAGTAATTATTAGAAAAGTAACCATTAATAAATATTTAGTCTAGTATTTTTAAAATTTTATAATTGTTCTTAACTTTTCAATTCGAAATATGATTCAAACAACATAATTATTTTAGGAATAGTTTTATATTAATTATACTTGAGCATGTATGTTCCCATTTATGTTTTTGTTTTACGTGATTGAGATTTGTTTCGCTTATAAAAAACATAAAAAAAAGTAATTATATTTTTATAATCAATATTGTAAATATACTAAATCCAAAAAAGATGATAGAAGTATACAAGACATATAGACTTTAATGTCATAAACATACATACAATATATACAGAGAGGGAGATTGTTTTAAAAAATACATGGTAATAATTTACGAAATATAATAATTTTTTAAAATTATTTTAAATCTTTTTTTGAACTAATAATTTTGAATTTGTATAGTGCCATCATTTTAAATTTGTAAAATATGTTTCTTAATTTTTTTTATGAGCAGTATCTATTACAATAGTAATCATTAATAAATATTTAGTCTAGTATTTTTAAACGGTCATAATTGTTCTTAACTTTTCAATTCCAAATAGGATTCAAACATCATAATTATTTTAGGAATAGTTTTATATTAATTAAACCAACAAATTAATAAAAATTAATTATACTTGAGCGTGTATGTTCCCATTTATGTTTTTGTTTTACGTGATTGAGATTTGTTTCGCTTATAAAAAAACATAAAAAACAGTAATTATATTTTTATAATAAACATTGTAAATATATTAAATCCAAAAAAGATGATAGAAGTATACAAGACATATAGACTTTAATGTCATAAATATACACACAATATATACAGAAAGGGAGATTGTTTTAAATAATACATGGTAATAATTTATGAAATATAACAATTTTTTAAAATTATTTTGATTCTTTTTTCGAACTAATAATTTTCAATTTGGATAGTGCCATCATTTTAGATTTGTAAAATATGTTTCCTAATTTTTTTTATGGGCAGTAATTATTAGAAAAGTAACCATTAATAAATATTTAGTCTAGTATTTTTAAAATTTTATAATTGTTCTTAACTTTTCAATTCGAAATATGATTCAAACAACATAATTATTTTAGGAATAGTTTTATATTAATTATACTTGAGCATGTATGTTCCCATTTATGTTTTTGTTTTACGTGATTGAGATTTGTTTCGCTTATAAAAAACATAAAAAAAGTAATTATATTTTTATAATCAATATTGTAAATATACTAAATCCAAAAAAGATGATAGAAGTATACAAGACATATAGACTTTAATGTCATAAACATACATACAATATATACAGAGAGGGAGATTGTTTTAAAAAATACATGGTAATAATTTACGAAATATAATAATTTTTTAAAATTATTTTAAATCTTTTTTTGAACTAATAATTTTGAATTTGTATAGTGCCATCATTTTAAATTTGTAAAATATGTTTCTTAATTTTTTTTTTAAGAGCAGTAATTATTATCAAAGTAACCATTAATAAATATTTAGTCTATTATTTTTAAACGGTCATAATTGTTCTTAACTTTTCAATTCCAAATATGATTCAAACATCACAATTATTTTAGGATTAGTTTTATATTAATTAGACCAACAAATTAATAAAAATTAATTATACTTGAGCGTGTATGTTCCCTTTTATATTTTTGTTTTACGTGATTGAGATTTGTTTCGCTTATAAAAAAACATAAAAAACAGTAATTATATTTTTATAATAAACATTGTAAATATACTAAATCCAAAAAAGATGATAGAAGTATACAAGACATATAGACTTTAATGTCATAAACATACATACAATATATACAGAGAGGGAGATTGTTTTAAAAAATACATGGTAATAATTTACGAAATATAATAATTTTTTAAAATTATTTTAAATCTTTTTTTGAACTAATAATTTTGAATTTGTATAGTGCCATCATTTTAAATTTGTAAAATATGTTTCTTAATTTTTTTTTATGAGCAGTATCTATTACAATAGTAATCATTAATAAATATTTAGTCTAGTATTTTTAAACGGTCAAAATTGTTCTTAACTTCTCAATTCCAAATAGGATTCAAACATCATAATTATTTTAGGAATAGTTTTATATTAATTAAACCAACAAATTAATAAAAATTAATTATACTTGAGCGTGTATGTTCCCATTTATGTTTTTGTTTTACGTGATTGAGATTTGTTTCGCTTATAAAAAAACATAAAAAACAGTAATTATATTTTTATAATAAACATTGTAAATATATTAAATCCAAAAAAGATGATAGAAGTATACAAGACATATAGACTTTAATGTCATAAATATACACACAATATATACAGAAAGGGAGATTGTTTTAAATAATACATGGTAATAATTTATGAAATATAACAATTTTTTAAAATTATTTTGATTCTTTTTTCGAACTAATAATTTTCAATTTGGATAGTGCCATCATTTTAGATTTGTAAAATATGTTTCCTAATTTTTTTTATGGGCAGTAATTATTAGAAAAGTAACCATTAATAAATATTTAGTCTAGTATTTTTAAAATTTTATAATTGTTCTTAACTTTTCAATTCGAAATATGATTCAAACAACATAATTATTTTAGGAATAGTTTTATATTAATTATACTTGAGCATGTATGTTCCCATTTATGTTTTTTGTTTTACGTGATTGAGATTTGTTTCGCTTATAAAAAACATAAAAAAAAGTAATTATATTTTTATAATCAATATTGTAAATATACTAAATCCAAAAAAGATGATAGAAGTATACAAGACATATAGACTTTAATGTCATAAACATACATACAATATATACAGAGAGGGAGATTGTTTTAAAAAATACATGGTAATAATTTACGAAATATAATAATTTTTTAAAATTATTTTAAATCTTTTTTTGAACTAATAATTTTGAATTTGTATAGTGCCATCATTTTAAATTTGTAAAATATGTTTCTTAATTTTTTTTTATGAGCAGTAATTATTATCAAAGTAACCATTAATAAATATTTAGTCTAGTATTTTTAAACGGTCATAATTATTCTTAACTTTTCAATTCCAAATATGATTCAAACATCATAATTATTTTAGGATTAGTTTTATATTAATTAGAACAATAAATTAATAAAAATTAATTATACATGAGCATGTATGTTCCCATTTATGTTTTTGTTTTATGTGATTGAGATTTGTTTCGCTTATAAAAGACATAAAAAACAGTAATTACATTTTTATATAAATATTGTAAATATACTAAATTCAAAAAAGATGATAGAAGTATACAAGACATATAAACTTTAATGTCATAAATATACATACAATATATATACAGAGAGGGGGATTGTTTTAAATAATACATGGTAATAATTTATGAAATATAACAATTTTTTAAAATTATTTTGACTCTTTTTTCGAACTAATAATTTTCAATTTGTATAGTGCCATCATTTTAGATTTGTAAAATATGTTTCTTAATTTTTTTATGAGCAGTAATTATTATGAAACTAATCATTAATAAATATTTAGTCTAGTATTTTTAAACGGTCATAATTATTCTTAACTTTTCAATTCCAAATATGATTCAAACATCATAATTATTTTAGGATTAGTTTTATATTAATTAGAACAATAAATTAATAAAAATTAATTATACATGAGCATGTATGTTCCCATCTATGTTTTTGTTTTATGTGATTGAGATTTGTTTCGCTTATAAAAAATATAAAAAACAGTAATTACATTTTTATAAAAATATTGTAAATATACTAAATTCAAAAAAGATGATAGAAGTATACAAGACATATAAACTTTAATGTCATAAATATACATACAATATATATACAGAGAGGGGGATTGTTTTAAATAATACATGGTAATAATTTATGAAATATAACAATTTTTTAAAATTATTTTGACTCTTTTTTCGAACTAATAATTTTCAATTTGTATAGTGCCATCATTTTAGATTTGTAAAATATGTTTCTTAATTTTTTTATGAGCAGTAATTATTATGAAACTAATCATTAATAAATATTTAGTCTAGTATTTTTAAACGGTCATAATTATTCTTAACTTTTCAACTCCAAATATGATTCAAACATCATAATTATTTTAGGAATAGTTTTATATTAATTAGACCAACAAATTAATAAAAATTAATTATACTTGAGCGTGTATGTTCCCATTTATGTTTTTGTTTAACGTGATTGAGATTCGTTTCGCTTATAAAAAACATAAAAAACAGTAATTACATTTTTTATATAAATATTGTAAATCTACTAAATCCAAAAAAGATGATAGAAGTATACAAGACATATAAACTGTTATTCTCATCATAAACTTTAAGGTCGTAAATATACATACAATATACACGGAGAGGGGGAATGTTTTAAATAATACATGCTAATATTTTATGAAATATAACAATTTTTGAAAATTATTTTAACTCTTTTTTCGAACTAATAATTTTCAATTTGTATAGTGCCATCATTTTAGATTTGTAAAATATGTTTCTTAATTTTTTTTATGAGCAGTAATTATTAGAAAAGAAATCACTAATAAATATTTAGTCTAGTATTTTTAAACGGTCATAATTGTTCTTAACTTTTCAATTCAAAATAGGATTCAAACATCATAATTATTTTAGGAATAGTTTTATATTAATTAAACCACCAAATTAATAAAAATTAATTATACTTGAGCGTGTATGTTCCCATTTATGTTTTTGTTTTACGTGATTGAGATTTGTTCCGCTTATAAAAAACATAAAAAACAGTAATTATATTTTTATAATAAATATTGTAAATATACTAAATCCAAAAAAGATGATAGAAGTATACAAGACATATAGACTTTAATGTCATAAATATACACACAATATATACAGAGAGGGGGATTGTTTTAAATAATACATCCTGATAATTTATGAAATATAATAATTTTTTAAAATTATTTTAAATCTTTTTTCGAATTAATAATTTTCAATTTGTGTAGTGCCATCATTTTAGATTTGTAAAATATGTTTCTCAATTTTTTTTATGAGCAATAATTATTATAAAAGTAATCATTAATAATTATTTAATCTAGTATTTTTAAACGGTCATAATTGTTCTTAACTTTTCAATTCCAAATATGTTTCAAGCATCATAATTATTCGAGGATTAGTTTTATATTAATTAGACCAACAAATTAATAAAAATTAATTATACTTGAGCCTCTATGTTCCCATTTATGTTTTTGTTTTACTTGATTGAGATTTGTTTCGCTTATAAAAAACATAAAAAACAGTAATTATGTTTTTTATATAAATATTGTAAATATACTAAATCCAAAAAAGATGATAGAAGTATACAAGACATATAAACTTTAATGTCATAAATATACATACAATATATACAGAGAGGGGGATTGTTTTAAATAATACATGGTAATAATTTATGAAATATAACAATTTTTTAAAATTATTTTGACTCTTTTTTCGAACTAATAATTTTCAATTTGTATAGTGCCATCATTTTAGATTTGTAAAATATGTTTCTTAATTATTTTTATGAGCAGTAATTATTAGAAAAGAAATCATTAATAAATATTTAGTCTAGTATTTTTAAACGGTCATAATTGTTCTTAACTTTTCAATTCAAAATAGGATTCAAACATCATAATTATTTTAGGAATAGTTTTATATTAATTAAACCAACAAATTAATAAAAATTAATTATACTTGAGCGTGTATGTTCCCATTTATGTTTTTGTTTTACGTGATTGAGATTTGTTTCGCTTATAAAAAACATAAAAAACAGTAATTATATTTTTATAATAAACATTGTAAATATATTAAATCCAAAAAAGATGATAGAAGTATACAAGACATATAGACTTTAATGTCATAAATATACACACAATATATACAGAAAGGGAGATTGTTTTAAATAATACATGGTAATAATTTATGAAATATAACAATTTTTTAAAATTATTTTGATTCTTTTTTCGAACTAATAATTTTCAATTTGGATAGTGCCATCATTTTAGATTTGTAAAATATGTTTCCTAATTTTTTTTATGGGCAGTAATTATTAGAAAAGTAACCATTAATAAATATTTAGTCTAGTATTTTTAAAATTTTATAATTGTTCTTAACTTTTCAATTCGAAATATGATTCAAACAACATAATTATTTTAGGAATAGTTTTATATTAATTATACATGAGCATGTATGTTCCCATTTATGTTTTTGTTTTATGTGATTGAGATTTGTTTTGCTTATAAAAAACATAAAAAACAGTAATTACATTTTTATATAAATATTGTAAATATACTAAATTCAAAAAAGATGATAGAAGTATACAAGACATATAAACTTTAATGTCATAAATATACATACAATATATATACAGAGAGGGGGATTGTTTTAAATAATACATGGTAATAATTTATGAAATATAACAATTTTTAAAAATTATTTTGACTCTTTTTTCGAACTAATAATTTTCAATTTGTATAGTGCCATCATTTTAGATTTGTAAAATATGTTTCTTAATTTTTTTATGAGCAGTAATTATTATGAAACTAATCATTAATAAATATTTAGTCTAGTATTTTTAAACGGTCATAATTATTCTTAACTTTTCAATTCCAAATATGATTCAAACATCATAATTATTTTAGGATTAGTTTTATATTAATTAGAACAATAAATTAATAAAAATTAATTATACATGAGCATGTATGTTCCCATTTATGTTTTTGTTTTATGTGATTGAGATTTGTTTCGCTTATAAAAAACATAAAAAACAGTAATTACATTTTTATATAAATATTGTAAATATACTAAATTCAAAAAAGATGATAGAAGTATACAAGACATATAAACTTTAATGTCAGAAATATACATACAATATATATACAGAGAGGGGGATTGTTTTAAATAATACATGGTAACAATTTATGAAATATAACAATTTTTTAAAATTATTTTGACTCTTTTTTCGAACTAATAATTTTCAATTTGTATAGTGCCATCATTTTAGATTTGTAAAATATGTTTCTTAATTTTTTTATGAGCAGTAATTATTATGAAACTAATCATTAATAAATATTTAGTCTAGTATTTTTAAACGGTCATAATTATTCTTAACTTTTCAATTCCAAATATGATTCAAACATCATAATTATTTTAGGATTAGTTTTATATTAATTAGAACAATAAATTAATAAAAATTAATCATACATGAGCATGTATGTTCCCATTTATGTTTTTGTTTTATGTGATTGAGATTTGTTTCGCTTATAAAAAACATAAAAAACAGTAATTATATTTTTATAATAAACATTGTAAATATATTAAATCCAAAAAACATGATAGAAGTATACAAGACATATAGACTTTAATGTCATAAATATACACACAATATATACAGAAAGGGAGATTGTTTTAAATAATACATGGTAATAATTTATGAAATATAACAATTTTTTAAAATGATTTTGATTCTTTTTTCGAACTAATAATTTTCAATTTGGATAGTGCCATCATTTTAGATTTGTAAAATATGTTTCCTAATTTTTTTTATGGGCAGTAATTATTAGAAAAGTAACCATTAATAAATATTTAGTCTAGTATTTTTAAAATTTTATAATTGTTCTTAACTTTTCAATTCGAAATATGATTCAAACAACATAATTATTTTAGGAATAGTTTTATATTAATTATACTTGAGCATGTATGTTCCCATTTATGTTTTTGTTTTACGTGATTGAGATTTGTTTCGCTTATAAAAAACATAAAAAATAGTAATTATATTTTTTATAATCAATATTGTAAATATACTAAATCCAAAAAAGATGATAGAAGTGTACAAGACATATAGACTTTAATGTCATAAACATACATACAATATATACAGAGAGGGAGATTGTTTTAAAAAATACATGGTAATAATTTACGAAATATAATAATTTTTTAAAATTATTTTAAATCTTTTTTTGAACTAATAATTTTGAATTTGTATAGTGCCATCATTTTAGATTTGTAAAATATGTTTCTTAATTTTTTTTTTATGAGCAGTAATTATTATCAAAGTAACCATTAATAAATATTTAGTCTAGTATTTTTAAACGGTCATAATTGTTCTTAACTTTTCAATTCCAAATATGATTCAAACATCATAATTATTTTAGGATTAGTTTTATATTAATTAGAACAATAAATTAATAAAAATTAATTATACATGAGCATGTATGTTCCCATTTATGTTTTTGTTTTATGTGATTGAGATTTGTTTCGCTTATAAAAAACATAAAAAACAGTAATTACATTTTTATATAAATATTGTAAATATACTAAATTCAAAAAAGATGATAGAAGTATACAAGACATATAAACTTTAATGTCATAAATATACATACAATATATATACAGAGAGGGGGATTGTTTTAAATAATACATGGTAATAATTTATGAAATATAACAATTTTTTAAAATTATTTTGACTCTTTTTTCGAACTAATAATTTTCAATTTGTATAGTGCCATCATTTTAGATTTGTAAAATATGTTTCTTAATTTTTTTATGAGCAGTAATTATTATGAAACTAATCATTAATAAATATTTAGTCTAGTATTTTTAAACGGTCATAATTATTCTTAACTTTTCAATTCCAAATATGATTCAAACATCATAATTATTTTAGGATTAGTTTTATATTAATTAGAACAATAAATTAATAAAAATTAATCATACATGAGCATGTATGTTCCCATTTATGTTTTTCTTTTATGTGATTGAGATTTGTTTCGCTTATAAAAAACATAAAAAAAAGTAATTACATTTTTATATAAATATTGTAAATATACTAAATTCAAAAAAGATGATAGAAGTATACAAGACATATAAACTTTAATGTCATAAATATACATACAATATATATACGAGAGAGGGGATTGTTTTAAATAATACATGGTAATAATTTATGAAATATAACAATTTTTTAAAATTATTTTGACTCTTTTTTCGAACTAATAATTTTCAATTTGTATAGTGCCATCATTTTAGATTTGTAAAATATGTTTCTTAATTTTTTTATGAGCAGTAATTATTATGAAACTAATCATTAATAAATATTTAGTCTAGTATTTTTAAACGGTCATAATTATTCTTAACTTTTCAATTCCAAATATGATTCAAACATCATAATTATTTTAGGATTAGTTTTATATTAATTAGAACAATAAATTAATAAAAATTAATTATACATGAGCATGTATGTTCCCATTTATGTTTTTGTTTTATGTGATTGAGATTTGTTTCGCTTATAAAAAACATAAAAAACGAGAATTACATTTTTATATAAATATTGTAAATATACTAAATTCAAAAAAAGATGATAGAAGTATACAAGACATATAAACTTTAATGTCATAAATATACATACAATATATATACAGAGAGGGGGATTGTTTTAAATAATACATGGTAATAATTTATGAAATATAATAATTTTTTAAAATTATTTTGACTCTTTTTTCGAACTAATAATTTTCAATTTGTATAGTGCCATCATTTTAGATTTGTAAAATATGTTTCTTAATTTTTTTATGAGCAGTAATTATTATGAAACTAATCATTAATAAATATTTAGTCTAGTATTTTTAAACGGTCATAATTATTCTTAACTTTTCAACTCCAAATATGATTCAAACATCATAATTATTTTAGGAATAGTTTTATATTAATTAGACCAACAAATTAATAAAAATTAATTATACTTGAGCGTGTATGTTCCCATTTATGTTTTTGTTTAATGTGATTGAGATTCGTTTCGCTTATAAAAAACATAAAAAACAGTAATTACATTTTTTATATAAATATTGTAAATCTACTAAGTCCAAAAAAAGATGATAGAAGTATACAAGACATATAAACTGTTATTCTCATCATAAACTTTAATGTCGTAAATATACATACAATATACACGGAGAGGGGGAATGTTTTAAATAATACATGCTAATATTTTATGAAATATAACAATTTTTGAAAATTATTTTAACTCTTTTTTCGAACTAATAATTTTCAATTTGTATAGTGCCATCATTTTAGATTTGTAAAATATGTTTCTTAATTTTTTTTATGAGCAATAATTATTATAAAAGTAATCATCAATAATTATTTAGTCTAGTATTTTTAAACGGTCATAATTGTTCTTAACTTTTCAATTCGAAATATGTTTCAAGCATCATAATTATTTTAGGATTAGTTTTATATTAATTAGACCAACAAAATAATAAAAATTAATTATACTTGAGCGTGTGTGTTCCCATTTATGTTTTTGTTTTACGTGATTGAGATTTGTTTCACTTATAAAAAACATAAAAAATAGTAATTATATTTTTATAATCAATATTGTAAATATACTAAATCCAAAAAAGATGATAGAAGTATACAAGACATATAGACTTTAATGTCATAAACATACATACAATATATACAGAGAGGGAGATTGTTTTAAAAAATACATGGTAATAATTTACGAAATATAATAATTTTTTAAAACTATTTTAAATCTTTTTTTGAACTAATAATTTTGAATTTGTATAGTGCCATCATTTTAGATTTGTAAAATATGTTTCTTAATTTTTTTTTTATGAGCAGTAATTATTATCAAAGTAACCATTAATAAATATTTAGTCTAGTATTTTTAAACGGTCATAATTGTTCTTAACTTTTCAATTCCAAATATGATTCAAACATCATAATTATTTTAGGATTAATTTTATATTAATTAGACCAACAAATTAATAAAAATTAATTATACTTGAGCATGTATGTTCTCATTTTTGTTTTTGTTTTACGTGATTGAGATTTGTTTCGCTTATAAAAAACATAAAAAACAGTAATTACATTCTTTAAATAAATATTGTAAATATACTAAATCCAAAAAAGATGATAGAAGTATACACGACATATAAACTTTAATGTCAAAAATATACATACAATATATACAGAGAGGGGGATTGTTTTAAATAATACGTGGTAATAATTTATGAAACATAACAATTTTTTAAAATTGTTTTAACTCTTTTTTCGAACTAATAATTTTTAATCTGTATAGTGCCATCATTTTAGATTTGTAAAATATGTTTCTTAATTGTTTTTATGAGCAGTAATTATAAGAAAAGTAATCATTAATAAATATTTAGTCTAGTATTTTTAAACGGTCATAATTGTTCTTAACTTTTCAATTCCAAATATGATTCAAACATCATAATTATTTTAGGATTAATTTTATATTAATTAGACCAACAAATTAATAAAAATTAATTATACTTGAGCATGTATGTTCTCATTTTTGTTTTTGTTTTACGTGATTGAGATTTGTTTCACTTATAAAAAACATAAAAAACAGTAATTACATTTTTTATTTAAATATAGTAAATATACTAAATTCAAAAAAGATGATAGAAGTATACAAGACATATAAACTTTAATGTCATAAATATACATACAATATATATACAGAGAGGGGGATTGTTTTAAATAATACATGGTAACAATTTATGAAATATAACAATTTTTTAAAATTATTTTGACTCTTTTTCCGAACTAATAATTTTCAATCTGTATACTGCCATCATTTTAGATTTGTAAAATATGTTTCTTAATTGTTTTTATGAGCAGTAATTATAAGAAAAGTAATCATTAATAAATATTTAGTCTAGTATTTTTAAACGGTCATAATTGTTCTTAACTCTTCAATTCCAAATATGATTCAAACATCATAATTATTTTAGGATTAATTTTATATTAATTAGACCAACAAATTAATAAAAATTAATTATACTTGAGCATGTATGTTCTCATTTTTGTTTTTGTTTTACGTGATTGAGATTTGTTTCGCTTATAAAAAACATAAAAAACAGTAATTACATTCTTTAAATAAATATTGTAAATATACTAAATCCAAAAAAGATGATAGAAGTATACACGACATATAAACTTTAATGTCAAAAATATACATACAATATATACAGAGAGGGGGATTGTTTTAAATAATACATGCTAATAATTTATGAAATATAATAATTTTTAAAAATCATTTTAAATATTTTTTCGAACTAATAATTTTCAATTTGTCTAGTGCCATCATTTTAGATTTGTAAAATATGTTTCTTAATTTTTTTTATGAGCAATAATTATTATAAAAGTAATCATCAATAATTATTTAGTCTAGTATTTTTAAACGGTCATAATTGTTCTTAACTTTTCAATTCGAAATATGTTTCAAGCATCATAATTATTTTAGGATTAGTTTTATATTAATTAGACCAACAAAATAATAAAAATTAATTATACTTGAGCGTGTGTGTTCCCATTTATGTTTTTGTTTTACGTGATTGAGATTTGTTTCACTTATAAAAAACATAAAAAACAGTAATTACATTTTTTATATAAATATAGTAAATATACTAAATCAAAAAAAGGTGATAGAAGTATAAGACTTATAAACTTTAATGTCATAAATATACATACAATATATACAGAGAGGGGAATTTTTTAAATAATACATGGAAATAATTTATGAAATATAAAAAATTTTTAAAATTATTTTGACTCTTTTTTCGAAATAATAATTTTCAATTTGTATAGTGCATTTGTAAAATATGTTTCTTAATTTTTTTTATGAGCAGTAATTATTATCAAACTAATCATTAATAAATATTTAGTCTACTATTTTTAAACGGTCATAATTGTTCTTAACTTTTCAATTCCAAATATGATTCAAGCATCATAACTATTTAAGGATTAGTTTTATATTAATTAGACCAACAAATTAATAAAAATTAATTATACTTGAGCATGTATGTTCCCATTTATGTTTTTTTGTTTTACGTGATTGAGATTTGTTTCGCTTATAAAAAACATAAAAAATAGTAATTATATTTTTTATATAAATATTATAAATATACTAAATCCGAAAAAGATGATAGAAGTATATAAGACATATAAACTTTAATGTCATAAATATACATACAATATATACAGAGAGGGCGATTGTTTTAAATAATACATGCTAATAATTTCTGAAATATAACAATTTTTTAAAATTATTTTAACTCTTTTTTCGAACTAATAATTTTTAATCTGTATAGTGCCATCATTTTAGATTTGTAAAATATGTTTCTTAATTTTTTTTTATGAGCAATAATTATCAGAAAAGTAATCATTCATAAATATTTAGTCTAGTATTTTTAAACGGTCGTAATTGTTCTTAACTTTTCAATTCAAAATGGGATTCAAACATCATAATTATTTTAGGATTAATTTTATATTAATTAGACCAACAAATTAATAAAAATAATTATACTTGAGCATGTATGTTTCCATTTATGTTTTTTGTTTTACGTGATTGAGATTTGTTCCGCTTATAAAAAACATAAAAAATAGTAATTGTATTTTTTATATAAATATTATAAATATACTAAATCCGAAAAAGATGATAAACTATATAAGACATATAAACTTTAATGTCATAAATATACATACAATATATACAGAGGAGGATTCTTTTAAATAATACATGCTAATAATTTATGAAATATAACAATTTTTTAAAATTATTTTAACTCTTTTTTCGAACTAATAATTTTTAATCTGTATAGTGCCATCATTTTAGATTTGTAAAATATGTTTCTTAATTGTTTTTATGAGCAGTAATTATAAGAAAAGTAATCATTAATAAATATTTAGTCTAGTATTTTTAAACGGTCATAATTGTTCTTAACTTTTCAATTCCAAATATGATTCAAATATCATAATTATTTTAGGATTAATTTTATATTAATTAGACCAACAAATTAACAAAAATTAGTTATACTTGAGCATGTATGTTCTCATTTTTGTTTTTGTTTTACGTGATTGAGATTTGTTTCGCTTATAAAAAACATAAAAAACAGTAATTACATTCTTTAAATAAATATTGTAAATATACTAAATCCAAAAAAGATGATAGAAGTATACACGACATATAAACTTTAATGTCAAAAATATACATACGATATATACAGAGAGGGGGGATTGTTTTAAATAATACGTGGTAATAATTTATGAAATATAACAATTTTTTAAAATTATTTTAACTCTTTTTTCGAACTAATAATTTTCAATTTGTATAGTGCCATCATTTTAGATTTGTAAAATATGTTTCTTAATTTTTTTTATGAGCAGTAATTATTAGAAAAGAAATCATTAATAAATATTTAGCCTAGTATTTTTAAACGGTTATAATTGTTCTTAACTCTTCAATTCAAAATAGGATTCAAACATCATAATTATTTTAGGAATAGTTTTATGTTAATTAAACCAATAAATTAATAAAAATTAATTATACTTGAGCGTGTATGTTCCCATTTATGTTTTTGTTTTACGTGATTGAGATTTGTTTCGCTTATAAAAAACATAAAAAACAGTAATTATATTTTTATAATAAATATTGTAAATATACTAAATCCAAAAAAGATGATACAAGTATACAAGACATATAGACTTCAATGTCATAAATATACACACAATATATACAGAGAGGGGGATTATTTTAAATAATACATGCTAATAATTTATGAAATATAATAATTTTTTAAAATTATTTTAAATATTTTTTCGAACTAATAATTTTCAATTTGTCTAGTGCCATCATTTTAGATTTGTAAAATATGTTTCTTAATTTTTTTTATGAGCAATAATGATTATAAAAGTAATCATCAATAATTATTTAGTCTAGTATTTTTAAACGGTCATAATTGTTCTTAACTTTTCAATTCGAAATATGTTTCAAGCATCATAATTATTTTAGGATTAGTTTTATATTAATTAGACCAACAAAATAATAAAAATTAATTATACTTGAGCGTGTGTGTTCCCATTTATGTTTTTGTTTTACGTGATTGAGATTTGTTTCACTTATAAAAAACATAAAAAACAGTAATTACATTTTTTATATAAATATAGTAAATATACTAAATTCAAAAAAGATGATAGAAGTATACAAGACATATAGACTTTAATGTCATAAATATACATACAATATATACAGAGAGGGGAATTTTTTAAATAATACATGGAAATAATTTATGAAATATAACAATTTTTTAAAATTATTTTGACTCTTTTTTCGAAATAATAATTTTCAATTTGTATAGTGCATTTGTAAAATATGTTTCTTAATTTTTTTTATGAGCAGTAATTATTAACAAACTAATCATTAATAAATATTTAGTCTAGTATTTTTAAACGGTCATAATTGTTCTTAACTTTTCAATTCCAAATATGATTCAAGCATCATAACTATTTAAGGATTCGTTTTATATTAATTAGACCAACAAAATAATAAAAATTAATTATACTTGAGCGTGTGTGTTCCCATTTATGTTTTTGTTTTACGTGATTGAGATTTGTTTCACTTATAAAAAACATAAAAAACAGTAATTACATTTTTTATATAAATATAGTAAATATACTAAATTCAAAAAAGATGATAGAAGTATACAAGACATATAAACTTTAATGTCATAAATATACATACAATATATATACAGAGAGGGGGATTGTTTTAAATAATACATGGTAACAATTTATGAAATATAACAATTTTTTAAAATTATTTTGACTCTTTTTTCGAACTAATAATTTTCAATCTGTATACTGCCATCATTTTAGATTTGTAAAATATGTTTCTTAATTGTTTTTATGAGCAGTAATTATAAGAAAAGTAATCATTAATAAATATTTAGTCTAGTATTTTTAAACGGTCATAATTGTTCTTAACTTTTCAATTTCAAATATGATTCAAACATCATAATTATTTTAGGATTAATTTTATATTAATTAGACCAACAAATTAATAAAAATTAATTATACTTGAGCATGTATGTTCTCATTTTTGTTTTTGTTTTACGTGATTGAGATTTGTTTCGCTTATAAAAAACATAAAAAACAGTAATTACATTCTTTAAATAAATATTGTAAATATACTAAATCCAAAAAAGATGATAGAAGTATACACGACATATAAACTTTAATGTCAAAAATATACATACAATATATACAGAGAGGGGGATTGTTTTAAATAATACGTGGTAATAATTTATGAAATATAACAATTTTTTAAAATTATTTTAACTCTTTTTTCGAACTAATAATTTTCAATTTGTATAGTGCCATCATTTTAGATTTGTAAAATATATTTCTTAATTTTTTTTATGAGCAGTAATTATTAGAAAAGAAATCATTAATAAATATTTAGCCTAGTATTTTTAAACGGTCATAATTGTTCTTAACTCTTCAATTCAAAATAGGATTCAAACATCATAATTATTTTAGGAATAGTTTTATATTAATTAAACCAACAAATTAATAAAAATTAATTATACTTGAGCGTGTATGTTCCCATTTATGTTTTTGTTTTACGTGATTGAGATTTGTTTCGCTTATAAAAAAACATAAAAAACAGTAATTATATTTTTTATAATAAATATTGTAAATATACTAAATCCAAAAAAGATGATACAAGTATACAAGACATATAGACTTTAATGTCATAAATATACACACAATATATACAGAGAGGGGGATTGTTTTAAATAATACATGCTAATAATTTATGAAATATAATAATTTTTTAAAATTATTTTAAATATTTTTTCGAACTAATAATTTTCAATTTGTCTAGTGCCATCATTTTAGATTTGTAAAATATGTTTCTTAATTTTTTTTATGAGCAATAATTATTATAAAAGTAATCATCAATAATTATTTAGTCTAGTATTTTTAAACGGTCATAATTGTTCTTAACTTTTCAATTCGAAATATGTTTCAAGCATCATAATTATTTTAGGATTAGTTTTATATTAATTAGACCAACAAAATAATAAAAATTAATTATACTTGAGCGTGTGTTGTAAAGACTCGTATTTGGGTAGTTTTGAGAGAGTCATTCTTGGGAATGTAACTATCCTGGACGGTAGTGTAGCCGTCGATGCGAGCATTTTGACCGTACTTGGGCCCGATTTCGAGTCGGGGCCCCGTTTGACCCGATTGTTGACTTTTTGGGGTTTATTGGTTGACTTTGCGTTTGAGCCATTTGAGTGTGATAATATCTAAAAGTGTTGTGCTCGTTATTTCGAGCGTTTTGACAATAATTTGACTCAATTTGGAGTTCGTGACCTCGGGAGGTCAATTATTGCATTCGGGTCAATTATTCTTTGGGAGGCCAATTATTTCCAATTATTCTTGGGAGGCCAATTATTGGCAACGGTATATATATAATTAAGAACTGCCTTATCTCTTTAATTTCCAATTATTGGTGCGTGCGTGTTTGAGCAAGAGAGAGAGAGAGAGAGAGAGAAGGTGAAGAGCGTGAAGAGCTTTCTTGGTGATTTTGGGGCGATTGGAGCTCGTGGATCGCAAAGAATCTTCCAGGTAGGTGATTCTAACTCCTTATATGATTCATAGTAGGCTTAGCATGCTTAATTTGGGTGAAATCATGGAATTTGGGGGTGAACCTTAAGATTTGGGGGAAACCCAATTTTTGGTTGAATCTTTCGATTTAAATGCATAAAAGAGGTATTTCTGTTGATTACATGAAATTTAGAGTTATTTAAGACGTGTAATGGGGTGTATATCAAAATAAATGTGTTTATGAGTGTTTGGGGTTCTTTGGGTTGCCGTTTAGCTGAGAAAATTGGCAAAAACGACGATGAACAGTGTTTTTCCGGGACTAAGTGAATAGTATTTCCGGGACTAAGTGAACGGTGTTTTTCCGGGACTAAGTGAATAGTTTTTCCGGGACTAAGTGAATAGTGTTTCCGGGACTAAGTGAATAGTGTTTTTCCGGGGACTAAGTGAACAGTGTTTCCGGGACTAAGTGAATAGTGTTTCCGGGACTAAGTGAACAGTGTTTTTCCGGGACTAAGTGAATTAGTCCGGATCGGTAGTCCGGAGGAATTAGTCCGGATCGAGAGTCCGGAGTAGTTAGTCCTGGAGGAATTAGTCCGGATCGATAGTCCGGAGGAATTAGTCCGGATCGGTAGTCCGGAGGAATTAGTCCGGAGTAGTTAGTCCGGAGGAATTGGTCCGGATCGATGTCCGTAGTAGTCGGTCCGCAGGAGTGGAACGATAGTTCCGTAGCATCGATCCGCAGGAGTGGAACGATAGTTCCGTAGTAGTCGGTCCGCAAGAGTGGAACAGTAGTTCCGTAGCATTAGTCCGCAGCATCAAATCCGTGGAAGTGAAACAAGTGTTCATTGTGCGGTCTGACCGCACCGCACGGACATTTACATTGTAAACCATTATACCACTCCACATTTAAGTATTATACTTAAGTTACAATGTAAATAACGAAATACCCCCCATTTGGATTCAAAGAAAAATACTAGAAAAATTAATTCCCATTATTTCAAAATGTGAAATTTGGGATTTAGTGTAAAATCTCGGAAAAACCCAAAAGTTCGTAGTGGTGAATTTTTGGAAAGTGGGGTTAGACATCTCAGAAAAATCCCCAAAAATCAGATTATCTTATTTATGCTATGGGAACCCAATGCCGGGACTTTTGATTTCAAGAAAATAGTCTGCTATGGGTACTTCCTTCATAAATCAAGGATTGAGGATTTACTTGTGGAGACTGGCTACAGTTCCCAAAGGAAATGTCGAGAATGACATGCCATACAAATGTTAGTATGTTGGTGTGAGGTATTGGGGCATGGACTCCGTGACTTGTTTGGGTTCTCACCGTGATGCACCAATGGTGCTATGTGGTTGACGTGGCAGGCATATGCACCGATGGCAGGCCTGTGTGGCGACTGTGGCCGGGCATATTGCGCTGTGGACAGGCTAAGGCCTGAGTTGAGCCGTTGAGCTCGTGGAGCTAGGGCTGAGTGCCCTGAGCTGGGATCCCATGGAGGATTGTGGACAAGTTGTCCTGATGTTTGTTGCAGTCGAGTCTGATGATTGTGCACACTACACGGTGCACGAGTACACCGAGCATATAGTATGGACTTATATGTGTTGCATGATGTGGAGTGTTAGGGTCACCTACTGAGCTTGTCGCTCACCCCTACTTGTTGCTTACCCTTTTCAGGTGTGACCCGAGACTAGTGGAGGACTTTCTTCCAGGAGGACGCCCACTACTCTGATGTATGATACAGTTATATTCGTATTGTTTTATGTGATATCCCGACATGGGTCCGTGGACGATTGTATTTGCATACCTTGTATGATGTGAGGTCTGTATGACTGTTTGACTCTTTGTATGCATGATAATACATGGGAAAGTACAGGATTACCCTTGATGTATGATCGTACAGGATTGCATATTTGAGACAAGACACCGCGGTGTAGTCTCTATTGGTGCTAGTCACCAACCCCTTGACCTTTCGGGTGCGGGCAAGGGGAAGTCATGTACCCGGTTCCGGGTTCCCTGGAATTCGGGGGCGTGACATGTGTGTTCCAATTTATGTTTTTGTTTTACGTGATTGAGATTTGTTTCACTTATAAAAAACATAAAAAACGATAATTACATTTTTTATATAAATATAGTAAATATACTAAATCAAAAAAAGGTGATAGAAGTATAAGACTTATAAACTTTAATGTCATAAATATACATACAATATATACGAGAGGGGAATTTTTTAAATAATACATGGAAATAATTTATGAAATATAAAAAATTTTTAAAATTATTTTGACTCTTTTTTTCGAAATAATAATTTTCAATTTGTATAGTGCATTTGTAAAATATGTTTCTTAATTTTTTTTATGAGCAGTAATTATTAACAAACTAATCATTAATAAATATTTAGTCTACTATTTTTAAACGGTCATAATTGTTCTTAACTTTTCAATTCCAAATATGATTCAAGCATCATAACTATTTAAGGATTAGTTTTATATTAATTAGACCAACAAATTAATAAAAATTAATTATACTTGAGCATGTATGTTCCCATTTATGTTTTTTGTTTTACGTGATTGAGATTTGTTTCGCTTATAAAAAACATAAAAAATAGTAATTATATTTTTTATATAAATATTATAAATATACTAAATCCGAAAAAGATGATAGAAGTATATAAGACATATAAACTTTAATGTCATAAATATACATACAATATATACGAGAGAGGGCGATTGTTTTAAATAATACATGCTAATAATTTCCGAAATATAACAATTTTTTAAAATTATTTTAACTCTTTTTTCGAACTAATAATTTTTAATCTGTATAGTGCCATCATTTTAGATTTGTAAAATATGTTTCTTAATTTTTTTTTATGAGCAATAATTATCGAGAAAAGTAATCATTCATAAATATTTAGTCTAGTATTTTTAAACGGTCGTAATTGTTCTTAACTTTTCAATTCAAAATGGGATTCAAACATCATAATTATTTTAGGATTAATTTTATATTAATTAGACCAACAAATTAATAAAAATAATTATACTTGAGCATGTATGTTTCCATTTATGTTTTTTTGTTTTACGTGATTGAGATTTGTTCCGCTTATAAAAAACATAAAAAATAGTAATTGTATTTTTTATATAAATATTATAAATATACTAAATCCGAAAAAGATGATAAACTATATAAGACATATAAACTTTAATGTCATAAATATACATACAATATATACAGAGGAGGATTCTTTTAAATAATACATGCTAATAATTTATGAAATATAACAATTTTTTAAAATTATTTTAACTCTTTTTTCGAACTAATAATTTTTAATCTGTATAGTGCCATCATTTTAGATTTGTAAAATATGTTTCTTAATTGTTTTTATGAGCAGTAATTATAAGAAAAGTAATCATTAATAAATATTTAGTCTAGTATTTTTAAACGGTCATAATTGTTCTTAACTTTTCAATTCCAAATATGATTCAAATATCATAATTATTTTAGGATTAATTTTATATTAATTAGACCAACAAATTAACAAAAATTAGTTATACTTGAGCATGTATGTTCTCATTTTTGTTTTTGTTTTACGTGATTGAGATTTGTTTCGCTTATAAAAAACATAAAAAACAGTAATTACATTCTTTAAATAAATATTGTAAATATACTAAATCCAAAAAAGATGATAGAAGTATACACGACATATAAACTTTAATGTCAAAAATATACATACGATATATACAGAGAGGGGGATTGTTTTAAATAATACGTGGTAATAATTTATGAAATATAACAATTTTTTAAAATTATTTTAACTCTTTTTTCGAACTAATAATTTTCAATTTGTATAGTGCCATCATTTTAGATTTGTAAAATATGTTTCTTAATTTTTTTTATGAGCAGTAATTATTAGAAAAGAAATCATTAATAAATATTTAGCCTAGTATTTTTAAACGGTTATAATTGTTCTTAACTCTTCAATTCAAAATAGGATTCAAACATCATAATTATTTTAGGAATAGTTTTATATTAATTAAACCAATAAATTAATAAAAATTAATTATACTTGAGCGTGTATGTTCCCATTTATGTTTTTGTTTTACGTGATTGAGATTTGTTTCGCTTATAAAAAACATAAAAAACAGTAATTATATTTTTATAATAAATATTGTAAATATACTAAATCCAAAAAAAGATGATACAAGTATACAAGACATATAGACTTTAATTTCATAAATATACACACAATATATACAGAGAGGGGGGATTATTTTAAATAATACATGCTAATAATTTATGAAATATAATAATTTTTTAAAATTATTTTAAATATTTTTTCGAACTAATAATTTTCAATTTGTCTAGTGCCATCATTTTAGATTTGTAAAATATGTTTCTTAATTTTTTTTATGAGCAATAATGATTATAAAAGTAATCATCAATAATTATTTAGTCTAGTATTTTTAAACGGTCATAATTGTTCTTAACTTTTCAATTCGAAATATGTTTCAAGCATCATAATTATTTTAGGATTAGTTTTATATTAATTAGACCAACAAAATAATAAAAATTAATTATACTTGAGCGTGTGTGTTCCCATTTATGTTTTTGTTTTACGTGATTGAGATTTGTTTCACTTATAAAAAACATAAAAAACAGTAATTACATTTTTTATATAAATATAGTAAATATACTAAATTCAAAAAAGATGATAGAAGTATACAAGACATATAGACTTTAATGTCATAAATATACATACAATATATACAGAGAGGGGAATTTTTTAAATAATACATGGAAATAATTTATGAAATATAACAATTTTTTAAAATTATTTTGACTCTTTTTTCGAAATAATAATTTTCAATTTGTATAGTGCATTTGTAAAATATGTTTCTTAATTTTTTTTATGAGCAGTAATTATTAACAAACTAATCATTAATAAATATTTAGTCTAGTATTTTTAAACGGTCATAATTGTTCTTAACTTTTCAATTCCAAATATGATTCAAGCATCATAACTATTTAAGGATTAGTTTTATATTAATTAGACCAACAAATTAATAAAAATTAATTATACTTGAGCATGTATGTTCCCATTTATGTTTTTTGTTTTACGTGATTGAGATTTGTTTCGCTTATAAAAACATAAAAAATAGTAATTATATTTTTTATGTAAATATTATAAATATACTAAATCCGAAAAAGATGATAGAAGTATATAAGACATATAAACTTTAATGTCATAAATATACATACAATATATACAGAGAGGGGGATTGTTTTAAATAATACATGCTAATAATTTCTGAAATATAACAATTTTTTTAAATTATTTTAACTCTTTTTTCGAACTAATAATTTTTAATCTGTATAGTGCCATCATTTTAGATTTGTAAAATATGTTTCTTAATTGTTTTTATGAGCAGTAATTATAAGAAAAGTAATCATTAATAAATATTTAGTCTAGTATTTTTAAACGGTCATAATTGTTCTTAACTTTTCAATTCCAAATATGATTCAAACATCATAATTATTTTCGGATTAATTTTATATTAATTAGACCAACAAATTAATAAAAATTAATTATACTTGAGCATGTATGTGATGGTCCCTTGGAGCCTAAAGGGGGGGGGGTGAATAGGCTCTTATTCAAATTCTTTCTTTTCTCTCAAGACACAAAGACTTATCTAGTTTAAGTGATAGAATCATCATGGAAGATAACCAGGATAGTGGAAGTATTTTGTTTTATTATCACAAGGTGATTACAACAAAATAGAAGCAAACACTCTCTTACACTCTGTTTACAACAATGAACTCACACGCTAGCCAAGTTTCTTTTTCTATTTTTCTTTTCACTTCAGCTCTCCTAAGCACTCTACATGAAGTATAAGTATGAATATTTATACAAAACATTCCTAAAAGACAACCTTGGAACTTGAAGTTCCGGAATGCGTTCCGCACTAACTATCCCTCGTGTCTATCTGCCTTGACTCGCTGCGGATTGTGGAGCTCAAGATCTTGGATTTGAAGAGTATAAGTGTCTTTGTGAGTTCCGAGATACAATTAAGGTTGTGTCCACATATCCGGACGATCCACGTGTAAGATTCTTCTTAATCTAAATGCATTCGTCTTACATCGGGACAAGACGAGCTGATAACTTTAAATGCGGTTTTGTTGGAGCAGTGTCTTCTTGGTCCGGTGTAATTTTCCTTACTCCGTAGTTAATGAAGCTTGGAACGTTACTCCGTGTCAGTGGTTGCTTACTCCGTATCTATTCAGTACTGGAATCCTTAGTCCGTGTCAGCGCTTCCTTACTCCGCATGTAAGTTCCTTACTCCGCATGTAGGTTCCTTACTCCGTATGTAAGTTCCTTACTCCGTATGTAAGTTCCTTACTCCGTATGTAAGTTCCTTACTCCGTATGTAAGTTCCTTACTCCGTATGTAAGTTCCTTACTCCGTATGTAAGTTCCTTACTCCGGGCGAGTCATAAGTCCGGATTCCTTACTCCGCATCTGGTTTCTTTACTCCGCACTTATCCTTACTCCGCACTTATTCTTTAAGTTCTTAGTCCGTAGGATTGTTCCTTATTCCGTATGTATTGTTACTTGGTTATTTACCAAGTGTTTGACGACACTAACTCTTGTCCGGATCAGGATTATGTATCCTGTCCTTAGCTTTGCTCTCACGAGTGCATCTTTGGATTAGTGACATACCTTCTGCAATGATCAAATAAACACAAAAGATCTCAGATCAAATTACATAAGGCTTTATCAACATTATCCAAATTCTGGGTTTGATCCAACAATCTCCCCCAATTATGGATATGCCCAAACCCTTTGTAATCTGATCCGTAAGCGATGCAAAAGAATATCATACCAGAATACGCAACACAACCAATTTCATTAATCAAGAACTAAATACAAATCAGCCTTAATACTGATTTTTCACTAAGGTACATAAGGCTTACTGTACTTGAAGATCATAGTTGCTGCCTTCTCTCTTAGCTCCATTGTCTGCTATCGTAAAGGTGGAGTGTTGGCTCCAATGTTTGTCCACAAGTAAGAACGATTTGATGAAATGACAAACAAAGGCTCCGCAGCCTATCTCCATCCGGCTGTTGTGGCACTTGCTTCTTGCCCCGGAATGTCGCCTTGAGTTTCTCAGTTGAACGCAGGGGTGTGATACCCAACTCTTCATATAATCCGGCTTTCTTCACGGCTTCGGTTAGTCGAGACACGAGGGTTCCCATTGATTCTTCCTAACGAAGTGCTCCACAACCTGATGAGAATCGATGAGAATCATCTGCTTGGACTGAATCATGAAGACGGCCATCATGAAGTGTGGCGACATGATCCGATACGGAATGAGGATGGTTGAGAGAGTTTTCCATGGCTTGCTATCCTCGGCAGTTCCGTCAATGTAAGTCTGAATTAACTCCACACCTGGGAAGATAGCCCTCATTCCAACATGGCAGAACTTCAAACAAGTGCCCATCTTCGTAAAGAGATGGAAACGAGCCTCATCTCCATCTTAGCGGCCCTCGAGAAGTTGTCAATGTCTTCGTAGTAAAGAGTCCTTTCTCCGAACAAAGAGTCCGAATGTCGACCGGAGAGAAAGGATACATTTCGAAAAGACATCTTCTCTCGGCGAAGACGCAAAGATAGGCTTTCATTGCCTTGCGCAAGTTTCCATCCGCATCGGACGGGTCAAACTCCGCATAGGATGGGAGGAAGGTATCAGTGCGGATGAGGAGGATGGAGGAGGAGCTCGAGGTGCGGTAGAGGAGCTTGGTTGAGAGAAGCGGCTTCGTTTGGGAATTTGAACTCCCCGAAGCACTGAAGTGGCGGGCCGCTTCTCGGTCCGGGGAAGATGGTTGTGGGGCGAAGGAGTAGACGGATCGATGACACTTTCTCCCCCGGTTTGGCGGATCGCCGGGAAGCAACGGGAGGACGAGCCATCGTATGCGCCGGATCCGCGAAGGAAGTAGATAGTGAATGAACGGAGGTGGCGACAAGATCCATCTTCTGCTCAATGGAAGTGGAGGAGTCGGTGAGGGCGGAGAGTAGTTGGGCGCCGAGGGCATCAACTTTGGCGGCGATGGCGAAATTTGGGCGCTTTGAGCATGGGCATGGCGGTCCAGCGAGCGGAAAGCACAAGATCGGAGTGGACCGTGCCAAAAGAGGCACGCCCAAGTGCTAACTCTGGAGCTTTGGAGGACTCCCCCGCATGAACAGGAGCAGAGTGCGGTGGGCAGAGGAGTCCGCAGGAGTAGCAGCAGCAGCAGCAGCATCCGGAGCATCAGAGGCATCCGGAGCTTCGGAGGCATCCGGAGCATTGGAGGCATCCGGAGCAAGGGAGGCATCCGGAGCAAGAGACCCGCTTTGACCAGACAAGTCAACCACGGGAATCGCGGCGGCAGGAGAAGAGGGTCCAGCCTTGGCGAGAGGGGACTTTGGGTAGCAAGGGACCGGGCCGGAGGGTGTAGGGAACGACACATCGGGAATGGCGGCCGGCGTAAGAAAGCCGTGGTCCAGATTCCAGATGATCATTGTCTCCGGGGATTGGGTATTACGGGTGTAAAACACCCGGAGATCGGTGTCAGGAATGGAAGAGGTGTGGGCTAGGCTGAAACGGAGCCAGAGGTCCGTTAAGGTGACGGCGGAGAGATGGTCAAGGTAATCTCGGGGTTGAGGTAGAGGAGGCAAGGGGGCTTCCGGAGAAGCAGCTGAGACATCAGCGGTGGCGACGGCAACAGCGGTATCAACCGCAGCAGCTATAGCAGAGGGAGAGGGAGTGGGGACATCAGCAGCAGAGGGGGCGGAGGAGACAGCTTTAGACGCACTGCGCTGAGAGGGCCCCGCAACCTCGGACGGTTCAGCACGGACACTTGGCTGGGAGGCCCGTGAGTGGGAGGGCGCAAAGAACGGACCGAATCCGAGAGGATCGGTGGGCGAACCGACCTCGTGGGCTTGGGCTGTCGGAGGGGTCACCAACGAGCTGCCTTGTTGTTCCGGGCCGGGAGAACGCGGAGGGCTACATTAGGTCGGCGAGCGGTCATGTTCCCCGTCCGGCGTAAGGTGACGAAGGTAAAGAGCCGAGGGAAACGAGACACCATCAACCTGGGCGAAATGGTCCGGACGAAGATGCCGGAAGACAATGCTGAGGATGCGCCCGAAGGAATGGTTTTTGGGACCATTTTGTAGCAAACGAAATAAGAACATCCCCCAATCCATTGGAAGACCTTCAAAGACGCCGTACATGGCCAGTAGAAGATCGTACGGAACTGAGTCCAGGGCGGATGTGCGAGCCGAGGGCATCGGCGAGAATAGTCGCCATACATCGATAGCGACCCTGGAAGGATTTCACCTTGTATTCCTTTCCTTTGATCGTGCACCCCATGAGAAGCCGCCATCCGTTCGGCATCCGGACGTTGTGGTTCACCAAGAGGAAGGTGAAGAGCGGCGCGGAGAACGGCCGGAGTGATGACGATGGATTCACCGCGGACATAAGATGTTATGGAATCTTTGGTGCGGCGAATCCGTTGGTAATACTCAAGAATGTCATCGATAAGAAGATCGATGGGATTGGAGACCAGGTTGAGTATGTGCGAGGCTTCAAGAAGAGGGCGAAGCTGGAGAAACCAATCCGGAGGATCGGAAACAGCATTCCAATCAACTAGATGGCCAGGAGTAACGCCGGAAAGAAAGATTCTGGGTGCCATTGCAGATTTGATGGGAAGGGAAAGAGGAAAGGTGAGGTCTTGACAGTTGAAGGAGCAACGAGAGGGTTAGGGATTTGAAATGAGCAATACTCGTGCTTCGCAGGAATGATCAGAACATATAAGACCGAGTCCGCAAATGTCAGCGGGTCTAGGAATGTGGGAGTGAGGTGGGGACCCGCGCGACATGCCGATGTCATTTGTCTGGATATCGAGGCGTCTCCGAATAAAACGATGTCGTGGAGACCGCATGACCAAGTAGAGATTACACTGGTTGCCATCCAGAGAAGTGTATGTGCAACCCGAGATAGGCATTTAATGAATCATCATTATTCCTCCTCAAAAGCATGCGACATATGAGTATACGTGGATTGTCACAATTGAACAAAGTCAGGAGTCCGGAGGAAAGGGCCGACACTCATCCGGAGTTAATAATATTCGTGAAAGAGTATCCGGATGAATAATAGACCTTGTCCGTCATAAACAGAGTTTGGTGAGAATGTAGAGTAGATTCCTTTGCAGTCAATAAGTCGAGGAGAAGAGAAGTACCACAACACTTCAAATCCGAGACTATGGACTGGATTTATCAATATGGTTGCAAAGAAAATCTGAACCTGGTAGCTAAATAAAGATATACGAAAAATACAAAAGCTGAACAGGCAAGGATTAGTACGGATTAGAGAAGATAATCAGTGAAAGGTAACATAATCCGAACTAATAAGAAACAGAACTCATGCATGGCAAGGAATGTAGTAGACGTACGCAATGTGAAGGTGATCAAAATTACTGAGTCAGGGCATATGTCAGATAGCAATACACAGGTTCATATAGGTCAACATAGCGAAACCGTCTTGTTGAACAGCGTAGCTAAGATTAATTAAAGATCATATGATTTGGCTTCATTAGGATTCATGAGTGTGAAATGATAAGGTGAACACATGTCAAAAGAATGCAGATGATTAGTCGATTAAAATGCATGGTTGAAGAAGGAAAATACATCCACACATGCCACTTTTCCGATTTAAAACAAAGATGTCCAACAGATCCCGAAGTAACAACGTAGAGGAGGGAGAGTCCGAGACATATTAGGGGTTCATTGCTGCTCCCCCGTAGATCATTTAATCCTCTCAATGAAAAGCTCCCCCTCAGATAGACAATCAAGGCAAAAGGTCATGAGACATATACGGGGGTATTCTCGAATAAAATATAAAGCATTTTCTCCCCCGTAGATTGTGCAATCCTCTCGGTTGACCGTTCCAAGTTGTAGTTCAAGACTGTCTATCTTATTAGAAAGCTATACTTGTAAGCTGATCGGAATGCGTTTGTGTATTCATCCACCAACCATTCCAAGCTAGCCCATTTCACTTCTTCAACTATGCACGTTAATAGAGAAATCTAAATGAACATGCTTTGGTTATGTGGTGATTAATGGATGTGAAGATCATGAATCCGACTGAGGTAAATCATATAATCTGTAATTATGTTAGCTTTAAACGACTTCAGTCGGGAAACGCAAGCATCCTCCCATAATGAGGTTGAGATTAATATCAGAAGCATGAAACCGTTGAGCAGTAAGTATGATCAGCAATACAGTCAGAGAGTTTTTACTACTTTCAGTAAACATACAATGCATGGTCTGTGAGTAAATGTACTGTTGTGTAATTCAAATGAGAAACTATGCAGAGAAGTCGAGCATACCTAGTCGGAAGAGTAGTTCGGAAAACCTCGCATCAGGTAGGGGCTTTGTAAATATGTCTGCTAATTGATCTTCGGTGGCAACATGTTCCAGAGAAATATGGTTTTTGAGAACATGATCGCATATGAAGTGATATCGGACCTCAATGTGCTTCGTCTTAGGATGCATGACAGGATTGTTGCTGATGGCAATTGCACTAGTGTTGTCACGGAAAGTGGAATAGAGGACATGGTGAATCCGTAGTCGGTAAGTTGACTTTGCATCCAAAGTAGTCTGTGCAGACAACTTCCAGCAGCTATATATTCCGCCTCAGGAGTAGAAGTTGATACGGAATTCGCTTCATCTGAACCATGAGATCAATCTATTTCCAAGAAACCGACACGTACCGCTTGTGCTTTTCTGTCGATGCGACATCCAAAGGAAGTCGGCATCGAGTACCCGGATAAGGTGAAGTTGGACTCCTTTGGGTACCAGAGGCCCAAATTCATCGTCCCTTTGAGATACCTTAATATCCGTTTTACATGAAGCATATGTGACTCCTTGGGATTTGCCTGATATCGAGCACAAATGCAAGTTGCAAACATAATGTCCGGGCGACTTGTCAGAAGATAGAGCAAGGAGCCGATCATCCCTCTGTAGTCAATCACATTTACTGATATGCCGTCCACATCCGGATCTAACTTGGCACCGACAGGCATTGGAGTTTTGACGGGAGATGAACCTTCCATACCAAACTTCTTAATAAGATTGCGAGTGTACTTAGCCTGATTGATAAAGATTCCTTCCTTTAATTGTTTGACTTCAATTCCAAGGAAGTAGGACAGTTCTCCCATCATGCTCATTTCAAACTTGCCTGTCATCAACTTAGCAAACTCTTCACAAAGCTTCGGATTCGTTGATCCGAAAATGATATCGTCCACGTATATTTGTACGATCGAGTGTGTCCTTTCTCTTGTCGTAGAAATAGGGTGGTGTCTATCTTCCCTTTTTGGAAGTTATGAGCAAGTAGGAATTCGACGATTAGTGTCGTACCAGGCTCTTGGAGCTTACTTCAAACCATATAGAGCTTTCCAAGTTTGTAGACAAGATGTCCTGCCTTAGGTTCAATGAAGCCGGGAGGTTGTTCAACATACACCTCCTCTTGAAGGTCTCCATTCAGGAATGCGCTCTTGACGTCCATTTGATAAACTATGAAGTTTTCATATGAAGCATACGCCGTAAACATTCGGATTGCCTCAAGTCTTGCGACCGGAGCAAAGGTTTCATCATAATCTATTCCTTCTTCTTGACGATATCCTTTGGCTACCAGCTGGCTTTGTTCTGGATTACTATTCCATCCGTATCAAGCTTGTTCCGGAACACCCATTTAACGCCAATGACTTGCTGAGACTTAGGCCTTGGTACTAAGGTCCACACATTATTTCTCTTAAATTGATTCAGCTCTTCTTGCATGGCCTCTATCCAGTTTGAATCTTGAAGAGCTTCATCTACCACCTTTGGTTCTATTTGAGATAGAAAACATGAGTAAAGACTCATGTTTGAGGTGGCTGCTCTTGTTCTTACACCAACGGTAGGATCACCAATCACTTGATCCGAGGGATGGTTTCGGGTCCATCTATAATTCGTGCGTGTGTTGGTTGATCTTGAACAATTTGAAGCTCTTCCAGTTGGGTGGATCGGTTGTATCGACTGGGTTGAGCTTCGTCCGGAGTAGATGTTTCCGTATTTAGAGGTACGGATGAACTAGTTGGTTCTTCAACACTATTTCTTCTAGTGTTAACTAGTCCGGACGGACTTGAAAGTGCTCCGAATTTTGTGTATCCGTAAGAGTTTGTCCGGAGCTAAATGGTAGTCCTGAGTCGAGTCATCCGTAGCATCATCCATAGAATTTCGTTGTGTTTCGCTGATGCCACGTGGTTGGTCAGGATACCGGTCAGGATGTGTAGCAGGAATATTCATAAACTTCGAGTAATCGACGTTGCTGTCCATGACCTGCATATTTGAATTTGAAGGACCGACTTTTGACCAAACAAGATTAGTTTCATCAAAGGTTACATGGATAGATTCTTCAACTTTAAAAAGTTTTCTATTGAAGACCCGATAAGCCTTGCTATGAAGTGAGTACCCGACAAAAATCCCATCATCAGATTTTGGTTCAAATTTATTCCGGGTCTCTTTGCCATTTATCAAGATATAGCAAGTACACCCAAAGGCTCGAAAGGTGAAATTGAAGGTTTTCGTCCTCTCCACATCTCATAGGGTGTTTTCATGGTAGATTTATTTATTAGAGTTCTGTTCGAACATAGCAGGAAGTGGACACGGCTTGGCCCATAGGCGAGAGGAAGCGTTGCCCCTGCTAACATGGATCTACCAGCTTCAACTAAAGTTCGATTCTTGCGCTCAGCTACCCCATTTTGTTGTGGGGTTCTGGGAGCAGAGAAGTCATGCTGTATGCCCTGTTCTGAACAATATGATCTCATTTCTGAAAAGTCAAATTCTGTACCATGATCACTCCTGATGCATTTAATGCTCGGTCCTTGTGAGTTGCTTATCCAGTTGAAGAGATCTACAAGATGTTCAAAAGTTTGATCCTTTGATTTCAGGAACATCACCCATGTATATCTGGTGTAATCATCGATAACCACAAGAGTATATCTCGCACCTGCTAGTGATGAAACAGATATAGGACCACATAGGTCCATATGAAGAAGTTGCAGAGGAGCAGTTATTGAGTTAACCGATTTGCTCTTAAAGCCGTGTTTGGTCTGTTTACCAAGTTGGCATTCTCGACAGAGAGTGTCTCTTGGAGAACTTGAGTTTGGGTAGACCAGGTGACAAGATCAAGTGACGCCAATTTAGACAAAGTCTTAAAATTTAAATGTGCGCATCGCTTGTGCCATAACCAACTATCTTCATCTGTTGCTTTCGTGAGGAAGCATACAGGGTCGAAGAATTATTTCTTAAGACCACCTGAATATATGTCCCCATCTCTTGATCCGGATAACTTAACATCTCCTGGATAAGTTTTCTCTTCTTCGTATGTGTTGGACAAAAAGGAAACAAGAAATCCTTTGTCACATAGTTTATCGACACTTAGCAAATTATGCTTTAAACCTTCGACTAGTGCAACTTTAGTGATTGATACACGGCCGTTAGTTAAAGTGCCATACCCGATCTTACCTTTGTTGTTGTCGCCATATGAAACGGATGGACCTTGTTTATCATTAACTTCTACAAGCAGAGTCTGGTCACCCGTCATATGTCCGGAGCATCCACTATCAAGGATCCACTTGCTTTGATTGATCTTTAACTTCAAGTGATCCGGCAATTCATTCCAGAGATGCTCCTGAAAGACAACGGTTTTACACTTTTGGTGCCCAAACTTGTTTCGGGCGGTTAGAGTGAGCAGCGGTATTGTCAACATTTACGGATTTGATTTTGTTAGGACTCTTAGCTTTCCACGTTGACATTAACTTGTTAGTTTCGGCTGCTTCTTTTGTTTGGGTTTTCTTGGGAGAGACACTCCTTTTAGATTTAGATCTTGTTTTGCTCGAAGAACCCCTTTTATTAAACTGATCTTTATTTGATTGAAATTGATTACAAAGCCACTATCGATAGACTCCAACATTCATAGTGATAATGGCCCATTTCCCTACAGATGGAACAGACACTATAATGTGAAGTACAAACAGGGGATACAGGTCTCTTAGATTTTACAGCTTTTTCTACTCGTTCCTGGTGGCCTAATCCATTACGTTTGGGTGACGCGCTCTTGGCCTTAAATGCGTCGGCCTTAGCCTTGTCTTTCCTTTTGGGTGCTACAGCTTTTGGCTTTAACTGCAGCAGCCTTCCCTTCATCTTTAGTTACGGGTGCTACCGCTTCGGGAAGTGCGAGAATGACCTGCTCCACCACGGTCATATACTATGGTGCCACCTGAAATGAAACCATCCAACGGTTTAGATGTACTAACAGGATATAAGTTGGTTAGTTTAGGAGTGAAATCCGGAGGACACTCAGTAGCTTGAGCTATGGAGGTTGATGGTTCGGAACCTAGGCCAGGTTTGACTCGAATGTCGTCAGGGTCGATCCTAAAGGTAGAGGCTATTTCCCGGATTTTAGCCACTTACGATTTATTTCCTTTTCCTGTTCCAGTTCATTTTCGAGTCTTTTCACTATAACTTTTAGGCCTGAAAGATTGGTATTTAACAAATGATTTTCAGCTCTTAGATCATGATACCAAGCTTCCTTTCCTCCGAAGTCGCCTACGTCCTTTTCGAGTCTATTAATAGTAAATTCGAGACGTTTATTCCGACTTTCCATATCTTTGTACATTTGAGTAATTATTAGTCTCTCATTCTTTTCATGATCACATGCAATAGTAAGAGATTCTAATTTACTCAGGAGCTCGAAGATAGAAGGTACCTCAAAATTTGCCATGAGGCGACGTTCGGCTTAATGGTCGGCTCATCATCCGAGGATTCCTCCTCTTCTTCCGAGCCACTCATGTATTTTGTCACGAGCGCCTTTCTCTTGCTCTTGCCGTTATCCGAGGTGGAGCGGCGAGGATTTACCTTGTCACTTTTCTCGGCCACCTTTGCTTTGGACCTTGCATTCCTTGGCCCAGGACCGGTTTTCCCACGATTGAAACATTCCTGGGAACCGGACTCCTGTCGCTCCTTCCGTTGGAACGATGATGATGAGCGTCTTCTGATCCCTTTTCTGCTTTTCCGTAGGAATCGCTCAAAGGATTTGACAAGAAGGGCTATCTCTTCCTCCTCATCGAAATCGAATTGTCGGATACGTCCGTATCATCATTCCTCAGGATGTTTAGACATTCCGTAGCTTTGAGAGCTACCCCCTTTTCTTTCCGAGCTATTTTCTCATCTCTCGTCGAGTACTTAAACCCGACTTCGTGAGTCCGCAGCTCTCCATATAGTTCTTCAAGGGGAACATATGCGCGCTTTTGTCCGATTGCATCCGGAGTTGTTTGGAGTAGTAGCGATCCAGGCAAGGAGCGAAAGAACTTGTCATTGATCCGGGATTGAGAGTAATGCTCATTGACAGTCTTCGGTTCAAGTATGATCTTGCCGAATCTCCGATAGATGCTTTCAAGTGATTCGCCCGGTTTATGATTAAAACTCTCAAAGTTCTGTCCGAGAGTACAGATCACATTCGCATCCTGGGACCGACTCCCCTCATAGAGGATTGTCGGTTTGTCCCAAACGGCTTTTGCCGTCGTGCGGCCCTGGACGTCCGTGGAAAGCCTCGGAATCCAAAGACGATGTAACATAAGCCGAGCCTTTTCACTAGCACACCGCCAGGCTCTTTCATCGTTGGTAAGTTCAAGATCGCCTTTTGGCCTCCTTACACCATGTTCTCCGATAGTCATCGGAATTGGAATCTCCTGATGAAGACATGGCCACATAAGATGATCATGGCAAACCATAAACATCTTCATGCGAGCTTTCCACCGGGAGAAAAGCTCAGGTGTGAATTTGGGCGGTTTCGTTAGAGTAAACCCAGAACTCCGTGGTTGAGAAGCGGCGGCAGCAGCAGGTTGTGGTGGGTCGACATTTTCACCGGGCCGCTTCGATTCGGGATGGGCTCCTGTGCACCTCCGAGTTAAGGCGAGTGTTGAATAGCATACCGCTTTCTTCGGCCATTTCGAGATTGAAAGAGTGGGATCTCTACTTAGAATGAAGTAGAACTTGCTCGATACCACTTGATGGTCCCTTGGAGCCTAAAGGGGGGGGGGTGAATAGGCTCTTATTCAAATTCTTTCTTTTCTCTCAAGACACAAAGACTTATCTAGTTTAAGTGATAGAATCATCGTGGAAGATAACCAGGATAGTGGAAGTATTTTGTTTTATTATCACAAGGTGATTACAACAAAATAGAAGCAAACACTCTCTTACACTCGTTTACAACAATGAACTCACACGCTAGCCAAGTTTCTTTTTCTATTTTTCTTTTCACTTCAGCTCTCCTAAGCACTCTACATGAAGTATAAGTATGAATATTTATACAAAACATTCCTAAAAGACAACCTTGGAACTTGAAGTTCCGGAATGCGTTCCGCACTAACTATCCCCGTAACTGGCCTGCCTTGACTCGCTGCGGATTGTGGAGCTCAAGATCTTGGATTTGAAGAGTATAAGTGTCTTTGTGAGTTCCGAGATACAATTAAGGTTGTGTCCACATATCCGGACGATCCACGTGTAAGATTCTTCTTAATCTAAATGCATTCGTCTTACATCGGGACAAAGACGAGCCGATAACTTTAAATGCGGTTTTGTTGGAGCAAGTTGTCTTCTTGGTCCGGTGTAATTTTCCTTACTCCGTAGTTAATGAAGCTTGGAACGTTACTCCGTGTCGGTGGTCGCTTACTCCGTATCTATTCAAGATCGGAATCCTTAGTCCGTGTCGCGCTTCCTTACTCCGCATGTAAGTTCCTTACTCCGCATGTAGGTTCCTTACTCCGTATGTAAGTTCCTTACTCCGTATGTAAGTTCCTTACTCCGTATGTAAGTTCCTTACTCCGTATGTAAGTTCCTTACTCCGGGCGAGTCATAAGTCCGGATTCCTTACTCCGCATCTGGTTTCTTTACTCCGCATCTATTTTCCTTACTCCGCACTTATTTTCCTTACTCCGCATCTGGTTTCTTTACTCCGCACTTATCCTTACTCCGCACTTATTCTTTAAGTTCTTAGTCCGTAGGATTGTTCCTTATTCCGTATGTATTGTTACTTGGTTATTTACCAAGTGTTTGACGACACTAACTCTTGTCCGGATCAGGATTATGTATCCTGTCCTTAGCTTTGCTCTCACGAGTGCATCTTTGGATTAGTGACATACCTTCTGCAATGATCAAATAAACACAAAAGATCTCAGATCAAATTACATAAGGCTTTATCAGCATTATCCAAATTCTGGGTTTGATCCAACAGTATGTTTCCATTTATGTTTTCTGTTTTACGTGATTGAGATTTGTTTCGCTTATAAAAACATAAAAAATAGTAATTATATTTTTTATATAAATATTATAAATATACTAAATCCAAAAAAGATGATAAACTATATAAGACATATAAACTTTAATGTCATAAATATACATACAATATATACAGAGGAGGATTCTTTTAAATAATACATGCTAATAATTTATGAAATATAACAATTTTTTAAAATTATTTTAACTCTTTTTTCGAACTAATAATTGTTAATCCGTATACCGCCATCATTTTAGATTTGTAAAATATGTTTCTTAATTGTTTTTATGAGCGAGAATTATAAGAAAAGTAATCATTAATAAATATTTAGTCTAGTATTTTTAAACGGTCATAATTGTTCTTAACTTTTCAATTCCAAATATGATTCAAACATCATAATTATTTTAGGATTAATTTTATATTAATTAGACCAACAAATTAATAAAAATTAATTATACTTGAGCATGTATGTTCTCATTTTTGTTTTTGTTTTACGTGATTGAGATTTGTTTTGCTTATAAAAAACATAAAAAACAAGAATTACATTCTTTAAATAAATATTGTAAATATACTAAATCCAAAAAAGATGATAAGAAGTATACACGACATATAAACTTTAATGTCAAAAATATACATACAATATATACGAGAGAGGGGGATTGTTTTAAATAATACGTGGTAATAATTTATGAAATATAACAATTTTTTAAAATTATTTTAACTCTTTTTTCGAACTAATAATTTTCAATTTGTATAGTGCCATCATTTTAGATTTGTAAAATATGTTTCTTAATTTTTTTTATGAGCAAGTAATTATTAGAAAAGAAATCATTAATAAATATTTAATCTAGTATTTTTAAACGGTCATAATTGTTCTTAACTCTTCAATTCAAAATAGGATTCAAACATCATAATTATTTTAGGAATAGTTTTATATTAATTAAACCAACAAATTAATAAAAATTAATTATACTTGAGCGTGTATGTTCCCATTTATGTTTTTGTTTTACGTGATTGAGATTTGTTTCGCTTATAAAAAACATAAAAAACAGTAATTATATTTTTATAATAAATATTGTAAATATACTAAATCCAAAAAAGATGATACAAGTATACAAGACATATAGACTTTAATGTCATAAATATGCACACAATATATACAGAGAGGGGGATTGTTTTAAATAATACATGCTAATAATTTATGAAATATAATAATTTTTTAAAATTATTTTAAATATTTTTTCGAACTAATAATTTTCAATTTGTCTAGTGCCATCATTTTAGATTTGTAAAATATGTTTCTTAATTTTTTTTATGAGCAATAATTATTATAAAAGTAATCATCAATAATTATTTAGTCTAGTATTTTTAAACGGTCATAATTGTTCTTAACTTTTCAATTCGAAATATGTTTCAAGCATCATAATTATTTTAGGATTAGTTTTATATTAATTAGACCAACAAAATAATAAAAATTAATTATACTTGAGCGTGTGTGTTCCCATTTATGTTTTTGTTTTACGTGATTGAGATTTGTTTCACTTATAAAAAACATAAAAAACAGTAATTACATTTTTTATATAAATATAGTAAATATACTAAATCAAAAAAAGGTGATAGAAGTATAAGACTTATAAACTTTAATGTCATAAATATACATACAATATATACAGAGAGGGGAATTTTTTAAATAATACATGGAAATAATTTATGAAATATAAAAAAATTTTAAAATTATTTTGACTCTTTTTTCGAAATAATAATTTTCAATTTGTATAGTGCATTTGTAAAATATGTTTCTTAATTTTTTTTATGAGCAGTAATTATTATCAAACTAATCATTAATAAATATTTAGTCTAGTATTTTTAAACGGTCATAATTGTTCTTAACTTTTCAATTCCAAATATGATTCAAGCATCATACCTATTTAAGGATTAGTTTTATATTAATTAGACCAACAAATTAATAAAAATTAATTATACTTGAGCATGTATGTTCCCATTTATGTTTTTTGTTTTACGTGATTGAGATTTGTTTCGCTTATAAAAAACATAAAAAATAGTAATTATATTTTTTATATAAATATTATAAATATACTAAATCCGAAAAAGATGATAGAAATATATAAGACATATAAACTTTAATGTCATAAATATACATACAATATATACAGAGAGGGCGATTGTTTTAAATAATACATGCTAATAATTTCTGAAATATAACAATTTTTTAAAATTATTTTAACTCTTTTTTCGAACTAATAATTTTTAATCTGTATAGTGCCATCATTTTAGATTTGTAAAATATGTTTCTTAATTTTTTTATGAGCAATAATTATCAGAAAAGTAATCATTCATAAATATTTAGTCTAGTATTTTTAAACGGTCATAATTGTTCTTAACTTTTCAATTCAAAATGGGATTCAAACATCATAAATATTTTAGGATTAATTTTATATTAATTAGACCAACAAATTAATAAAAATAATTATACTTGAGCATGTATGTTTCCATTTATGTTTTTTGTTTTACATGATTGAGATTTGTTCCGCTTATAAAAAAACATAAAAAATAGTAATTGTATTTTTTATATAAATATTATAAATATACTAAATCCGAAAAAGATGATAAACTATATAAGACATATAAACTTTAATGTCATAAATATACATACAATATATACAGAGGAGGATTCTTTTAAATAATACATGCTAATAATTTATGAAATATAACAATTTTTTAAAATTATTTTAACTCTTTTTTCGAACTAATAATTGTTAATCTGTATACTGCCATCATTTTAGATTTGTAAAATATGTTTCTTAATTGTTTTTATGAGCAGTAATTATAAGAAAAGTAATCATTAATAAATATTTAGTCTAGTATTTTTAAACGGTCATAATTGTTCTTAACTTTTCAATTCCAAATATGATTCAAACATCATAATTATTTTAGGATTAATTTTATATTAATTAGACCAACAAATTAATAAAAATTAATTATACTTGAGCATGTATGTTCTCATTTTTGTTTTTGTTTTACGTGATTGAGATTTGTTTTGCTTATAAAAAACATAAAAAACAGTAATTACATTCTTTAAATAAATATTGTAAATATACTAAATCCAAAAAAGATGATAGAAGTATACACGACATATAAACTTTAATGTCAAAAATATACATACAATATATACAGAGAGGGGGATTGTTTTAAATAATACGTGGTAATAATTTATGAAATATAACAATTTTTTAAAATTATTTTAACTCTTTTTTCGAACTAATAATTTTCAATTTGTATAGTGCCATCATTTTAGATTTGTAAAATATGTTTCTTAATTTTTTTTACGAGCAGTAATTATTAGAAAAGAAATCATTAATAAATATTTAATCTAGTATTTTTAAACGGTCATAATTGTTCTTAACTCTTCAATTCAAAATAGGATTCAAACATCATAATTATTTTAGGAATAGTTTTATATTAATTAAACCAACAAATTAATAAAAATTAATTATACTTGAGCGTGTATGTTCCCATTTATGTTTTTGTTTTACGTGATTGAGATTTGTTTCGCTTATAAAAAACATAAAAAACAAGTAATTATATTTTTATAATAAATATTGTAAATATACTAAATCCAAAAAAAGATGATACAAGTATACAAGACATATAGACTTTAATGTCATAAATATGCACACAATATATACGAGAGAGGGGGATTGTTTTAAATAATACATGCTAATAATTTATGAAATATAATAATTTTTTAAAATTATTTTAAATATTTTTTCGAACTAATAATTTTCAATTTGTCTAGTGCCATCATTTTAGATTTGTAAAATATGTTTCTTAATTTTTTTTATGAGTAATAATTATTATAAAAGTAATCATCAATAATTATTTAGTCTAGTATTTTTAAACGGTCATAATTGTTCTTAACTTTTCAATTCGAAATATGTTTCAAGCATCATAATTATTTTAGGATTAGTTTTATATTAATTAGACCAACAAAATAATAAAAATTAATTATACTTGAGCGTGTGTGTTCCCATTTATGTTTTTGTTTTACGTGATTGAGATTTGTTTCACTTATAAAAAACATAAAAAACAGTAATTACATTTTTTATATAAATATAGTAAATATACTAAATCAAAAAAAGGTGATAGAAGTATAAGACTTATAAACTTTAATGTCATAAATATACATACAATATATACAGAGAGGGGAATTTTTTAAATAATACATGGAAATAATTTATGAAATATAAAAAAATTTTAAAATTATTTTGACTCTTTTTTCGAAATAATAATTTTCAATTTGTATAGTGCATTTGTAAAATATGTTTCTTAATTTTTTTTATGAGCAGTAATTATTATCAAACTAATCATTAATAAATATTTAGTCTAGTATTTTTAAACGGTCATAATTGTTCTTAACTTTTCAATTCCAAATATGATTCAAGCATCATACCTATTTAAGGATTAGTTTTATATTAATTAGACCAACAAATTAATAAAAATTAATTATACTTGAGCATGTATGTTCCCATTTATGTTTTTTGTTTTACGTGATTGAGATTTGTTTCGCTTATAAAAAACATAAAAAATAGTAATTATATTTTTTATATAAATATTATAAATATACTAAATCCGAAAAAGATGATAGAAGTATATAAGACATATAAACTTTAATGTCATAAATATACATACAATATATACGAGAGGGGAATTTTTTAAATAATACCTGGTAATAATTTATGAAATATAACAATTTTTTTAAAATTATTTTGACTCTTTTTCAAAATAATAATTTTCAATTTGTATAGTGCCATCATTTTAGATTTGTAAAATATGTTTCTTAATTTTTTATGAGCGTTAATTATTAGAAAAGTAATCATTAATAAATATTTAGTCTAGTATTTTTAAACGGTCAAAATTGTTCTTAACTTTTCAATTCAAAACAGGATTCAAACATCATAATTATTTTAGGAATAGTTTTATATTAATTAAACCAACAAATTAATAAAAATTAATTATACTTGTGTGTTTATGTTCCCATTTATGTTTTTGTTTTACGTGATTGATTTGTTCCGCTTTATAAAAAACATAAAAAACGGTAATTATATTTTTATAATAAATATTGTAAATATACTAAATCCAAAAAAGATGATACAAGTATACAAGACATATAGACTTTAATGTCATAAATATACACACAATATATACAGAGAGGGGGATTGTTTTAAATAATACGTGGTAATAATTTATGAAATATAACAATTTTTTAAAATTATTTTAACTCTTTTTTCGAACTACTAATTTTCAATTTGTAAAGTGCCATCATTTTAGATTTGTAAAATATGTTTCTTAATTTTTTTTATGAGAAGTAATTATTAGAAAAGAAATCATTAATAAATATTTAGTCAAGTATTTTTAAACGCTCATAATTGTTCTTAACTTTTCAATTCAAAATAGGATTCAAACATCATAATTATTTTAGGAATAGTTTTATATTAATTAAACCACCAAATTAATAAAAATTAATTATACTTGAGCGTGTATGTTCCCATTTATGTTTTTTTTTACGTGATTGAGATTTGTTCTGCTTATAAAAAACATAAAAAACAGTAATTATATTTTTTATAATAAATATTGTAAATATACTAAATCCAAAAAAGATGATACAAGTATACAAGAGATATAGACTTTAATGTCATAAATATACACACAATATATACAGAGAGGGGGATTGTTTTAAATAATACATGCTAATAATTTATGAAATATAATAATTTCTTAAAATTATTTTAAATCTTTTTTCGAACTAATAATTTTCAATTTGTGTAGTGCCATCATTTTAGATTTGTAAAATATGTTTCTTAATTTTTTTTATGAGCAGTAATTATTAGAAAAGAAATCACTAAAAAATATTTAGTCTAGTATTTTTAAACGGTCATAATTGTTCTTAACTTTTCAATTCAAAATAGGATTCAAACATCATAATTATTTTAGGAATAGTTTTATATTAATTAAACCAACAAATTAAAAAAAATTAATTATACTTGAGCGTGTATGTTCCCATTAATGTTTTTGTTTTACGTGATTAAGATTTGTTTCGCTTATAAAAAACATAAAAAACAGTAATTATATTTTTATAATAAATATTGTAAATATACTAAATCCAAGAAAGATGATAGAAGTATACAAGACATATAAACTTTAATGTCATAAATATACATACAGTATATACAGAGAGGGGAATTTTTTAAATAATACCTGGTAATAATTTATGAAATATAACAATTTTTTAAAATTATTTTGACTCTTTTTTCGAAATAATAATTTTCAATTTGTATAGTGCCATCATTTTAGATTTGTAAAATATGTTTCTTAATTTTTTTATGAGCAGTAATTATTAGAAAAGTAATCATTAATAAATATTTAGTCTAGTATTTTTAAAGGGTCATAATTGTTCTTAACTTTTCAATTCAAAATAGGATTCAAACATCATAACTATTTTAGGAAAAGTTTTATATTAATTGAACCACCAAATTAATAAAATTAATTATACTTGAGCGTGTATGTTCCCATTTATGTTTTTTTTTACGTGATTGAGATTTGTTCCGCTTATAAAAAACATAAAAAACAGTAATTATATTTTTTATAATAAATATTGTAAATATACTAAATCCAAAAAAGATGATACAAGTATACAAGAGATATAGACTTTAATGTCATAAATATACATACAATATACACGAAGAGGGGGAATGTTTTAAATAATACCTGCTAATATTAAATGAAATATAACAATTTTTGAAAATTATTTTAACTCTTTTTTCGAACTAATAATTTTCAATTTGTATAGTGCCATCATTTTAGATTTGTAAAATATGTTTCTTAATTTTTTTATGAGCAGTAATTATTAGAAAAGAAATCATTAATAAATATTTAGTCTAGTATTTTTAAACGGTCATAATTGTTCTTAACTTTTTAATTCCAAATAGGATTCAAACATCATAATTATTTTAGGAATAGTTTTATATTAATTAAACCACCAAATTAATAAAAATTAATTATACTTGAGCATGTATGTTCCCATTTATGTTTTTTTTACGTGATTAAGATTTGTTTCGCTTTTAAAAAACATAAAAAACAGTAATTATATTTTTATAATAAATATTGTAAATATACTAAATCCAAGAAAGATGATAGAAGTATACAAGACATATAAACTTTAATGTCATAAATATACATACAGTATATATAGAGAGGGGAATTTTTTAAATAATACGTGGTAATAATTTATGAAATATAACAATTTTTTAAAATTATTTTGACTCTTTTTTCGAAATAATAATTTTCAATTTGTGTAGTGCCATCATTTTAGATTTGTAAAATATGTTTTTTTATTTTTTTTATGAGCAGTAATTATTAGAAAAGTAATCATTAATAAATATTCAGTCTACTATTTTTAAACGGTCATAATTGTTCTTAACTTTTCCACTCCAAATATGATTCAAACATCATAATTATTTTAGGATTAGTTTTATGTTACTTAGAACAACAAATTAATAAAAATTAATTATACTTGAGCATTGATGTTCCCATTTATGTTTTTGTTTTATGTGATTGAGATTTGTTTTGCTTACAAAAAACATAAAAAACAGTAATTACATTTTTATGTAAATATTGTAAATATACTAAATCCAAAAAAGATGATAGAAGTATACAAGACATATAAACTTTAATGTCATAAATATACATACAATATATACAGAGAGGGGAATTTTTTAAATAATACCTGGTAATAATTTATGAAATATAACAATTTTTTAAAATTATTTTGACTCTTTTTTCGAAATAATAATTTTCAATTTGTATAGTGCCATCATTTTAGATTTGTAAAATATGTTTCTTAATTTTTTTATGAGCAGTAATTATTAGAAAAGTAATCATTAATAAATATTTAGTCTAGTATTTTTAAACGGTCAAAATTGTTCTTAACTTTTCAATTCAAAACAGGATTCAAACATCATAATTATTTTAGGAATAGTTTTATATTAATTAAACCAACAAATTAATAAAAATTAATTATACTTGTGTGTTTATGTTCCCATTTATGTTTTTGTTTTACGTGATTCAGATTTGTTCCGCTTATAAAAAACATAAAAAACAGTAATTATATTTTTATAATAAATATTGTAAATATACTAAATCCAAAAAAGATGATACAAGTATACAAGACATATAGACTTTAATGTCATAAATATACACACAATATATACAGAGAGGGGGATTGTTTTAAATAATACGTGGTAATAATTTATGAAATATAACAATTTTTTAAAATTATTTTAACTCTTTTTTCGAACTACTAATTTTCAATTTGTAAAGTGCCATCATTTTAGATTTGTAAAATATGTTTCTTAATTTTTTTTATGAGCACTAATTATTAGAAAAGAAATCATTAATAAATATTTAGTCTAGTATTTTTAAACGGTCATACTTGTTCTTAACTTTTCAATTCAAAATAGGATTCAAACATCATAATTATTTTAGGAATAGTTTTATATTAATTAAACCAACAAATTAATAAAAGTTAATTATACTTGAGCGTGTATGTTCCCATTAATGTTTTTGTTTTACGTGATTAAGATTTGTTTCGCTTATAAAAAACATAAAAAATAGTAATTATATTTTTATAATAAATATTGTAAATATACTAAATCCGAAATAGATGATAGAAGTATACAAGACATATAAACTTTAATGTCATAAATATACATACAGTATATACAGAGAGGGGAATTTTTTAAATAATACGTGGTAATAATTTATGAAATATAACAATTTTTTAAAATTATTTTGACTCTTTTTTTGAAATAATAATTTTCAATTTGTATAGTGCCATCATTTTGGATTTGTAAAATATGTTTCTTAATTTTTTTATGAGCAGTAATTAGTAGAAAAGTAATCATTAATAAATATTCAGTCTACTATTTTTAAACGGTCATAATTGTTCTTAACTTTTCCATTGCAAATATGATTCAAACATCATAATTATTTTAGGATTAGTTTTATGTTACTTAGAACAACAAATTAATAAAAATTAATTATACTTGAGCATTGATGTTCCCATTTATGTTTTTGTTTTATTTGATTGAGATTTGTTTTGCTTACAAAAAACATAAAAAAACAGTAATTACATTTTTATGTAAATATTGTAAATATACTAAATCCAAAAAAGATGATAGAAGTATACAAGACATATAAACTTTAATGTCATAAATATACATACAATATATACAGAGAGGGGGATTGTTTTAAATAATACATGGTAATAATTTAAGAAATATAACAATTTTTTAAAATTATTTTGACTCTTTTTTTCGAAATAATAATTTTCAATTTGTATAGTGCCATCATTTTAGATTTGTAAAATATGTTTCTTAATTTTTTTTATGAGCAGTAATTTCTAGAAAAGTAATCATTAATAAATTTTCAGTCTAGTATTTTTAAACGGTCATAATTGTTCTTAACTTTTCCATTCCAAATATGATTCAAACATCATAATTATTTTAGGATTAGTTTTATATTAATTAGAACAACAAATTAATAAAAATTAATTATACATGAGCATGTATGTTCCCATTTATGTTCTTGTTTTATGTGATTGAGATTTGTTTCGCTTACAAAAAACATAAAAAACAGTAATTACATTTTTTATATAAATATTGTAAATATACTAAATCCAAAAAAGATGATAGAAGTATACAAGACATATAAACTTTAATGTCATAAATATACATACAATATATATAGAGAGGGGGATTCCTTTAAATAATACATGGTAATAATTTATGAAATATAACAATTTTTTAAAATTATTTTGACTCTTTTTTCGAAATAATAATTTTCAATTTGTATAGTGCCATCATTTTAGATAAGTAAAATATGTTTCTTAATTTTTTTTATGAGCAGTAATTACTAGAAAAGTAATCATTAATAAATATTCAGTCTAGTATTTTTAAACGATCATAATTGTTCTTAACTTTTCCATTCCAAATATGATTCAAACATCATAATTATTTTAGGATTAGTTTTATACTAACTAGAACAACAAATTAATAAAAATTAATTATACATGAGCATGTATGTTCCCATTTATGTTTTTGTTTTATGTGATTGAGATTTGTTTCGCTTATAGAAAACATAAAAAATAGTAATTACATTTTTATATAAATATTGTAAATATACTAAATCCAAAAAAGATGATAGAAGTATACATGACATATAAACTTTAATGTCATAAATATACATACAATATATACAGAGAGGGGGATTGTTTTAAATAATACATGGTAATAATTTATGAAATATAACAATTTTTTAAAATTATTTTAACTCTTTTTTCGAACTAATAATTTTCAATTTGTATAGTGCCATCATTTCAGATTTGTAAAATATGTTTCTTAATTTTTTTTTATGAGCAGTAATTATTATCAACTAATCATTAATAAATATTTAGTCTAGGATTTTTAAACGGTCATAATTTTTCTTAACTTTTCAACTCCAAATATGATTCAAACATCATAATTATTTTAGGAATACTTTTATCTTAATTAGACCAACAAATTAATAAAAATTAATTATACATGAGCGTGTATGTTCCCATTTATGTTTTTGCTTTACGTGATTGAGATTTGTTTCGCTTATAAAAAACATAAAAAACAGTAATTATATTTTTATAATAAACATTGTAAATATATTAAATCCAAAAAAGATGATAGTAGTATACAAGACATATAAACTTTAATGTCATAAATATACATACAGTATATACAGAAAGGGAGATTGTTTTAAATAATACATGGTAATAATTTATGAAATATAACAATTTTTTAAAATTATTTTGACTCTTTTTTTCGAAATAATAATTTTCAATTTGTATAGTGCCATCATTTTAGATTTGTAAAATATGTTTCTTAATTTTTTTTATGAGCAGTAATTTCTAGAAAAGTAATCATTAATAAATTTTCAGTCTAGTATTTTTAAACGGTCATAATTGTTCTTAACTTTTCCATTCCAAATATGATTCAAACATCATAATTATTTTAGGATTAGTTTTATGTTACTTAGAACAACAAATTAATAAAAATTAATTATACTTGAGCATTGATGTTCCCATTTATGTTTTTGTTTTATTTGATTGAGATTTGTTTTGCTTACAAAAAACATAAAAAAACAGTAATTACATTTTTATGTAAATATTGTAAATATACTAAATCCAAAAAAGATGATAGAAGTATACAAGACTTATAAACTTTAATGTCATAAATATACATACAATATATACAGAGAGGGGGATTGTTTTAAATAATACATGGTAATAATTTAAGAAATATAACAATTTTTTAAAATTATTTTGACTCTTTTTTTCGAAATAATAATTTTCAATTTGTATAGTGCCATCATTTTAGATTTGTAAAATATGTTTCTTAATTTTTTTTATGAGCAGTAATTTCTAGAAAAGTAATCATTAATAAATTTTCAGTCTAGTATTTTTAAACGGTCATAATTGTTCTTAACTTTTCCATTCCAAATATGATTCAAACATCATAATTATTTTAGGATTAGTTTTATATTAATTAGAACAACAAATTAATAAAAATTAATTATACATGAGCATGTATGTTCCCATTTATGTTCTTGTTTTATGTGATTGAGATTTGTTTCGCTTACAAAAAACATAAAAAACAGTAATTACATTTTTTATATAAATATTGTAAATATACTAAATCCAAAAAAGATGATAGAAGTATACAAGACATATAAACTTTAATGTCATAAATATACATACAATATATACAGAGAGGGGGATTCCTTTAAATAATACATGGTAATAATTTATGAAATATAACAATTTTTTAAAATTATTTTGACTCTTTTTTCGAAATAATAATTTTCAATTTGTATAGTGCCATCATTTTAGATAAGTAAAATATGTTTCTTAATTTTTTTTATGAGCGTAATTACTAGAAAAGTAATCATTAATAAATATTCAGTCTAGTATTTTTAAACGATCATAATTGTTCTTAACTTTTCCATTCCAAATATGATTCAAACATCATAATTATTTTAGGATTAGTTTTATACTAACTAGAACAACAAATTAATAAAAATTAATTATACATGAGCATGTATGTTCCCATTTATGTTTTTGTTTTATGTGATTGAGATTTGTTTTAAGCATAGAAAACATAAAAAATAGTAATTACATTTTTATATAAATATTGTAAATATACTAAATCCAAAAAAGATGATAGAAGTATACATGACATATAAACTTTAATGTCATAAATATACATACAATATATACAGAGAGGGGGATTGTTTTAAATAATACATGGTAATAATTTATGAAATATAACAATTTTTTAAAATTATTTTAACTCTTTTTTCGAACTAATAATTTTCAATTTGTATAGTGCCATCATTTCAGATTTGTAAAATATGTTTCTTAATTTTTTTTTATGAGCAGTAATTATTATCAACTAATCATTAATAAATATTTAGTCTAGTATTTTTAAACGGTCATAATTTTTCTTAACTTTTCAACTCCAAATATGATTCAAACATCATAATTATTTTAGGAATACTTTTATCTTAATTAGACCAACAAATTAATAAAAATTAATTATACATGAGCGTGTATGTTCCCATTTATGTTTTTGCTTTACGTGATTGAGATTTGTTTCGCTTATAAAAAACATAAAAAACAGTAATTATAGTATTTATATAAATATTATGAATATACTAAATCCGAAAAAGATAATAGAAGTATATAAGACATATAAACTTTAATGTCATAAATATACACACAATATATACAGAGAGGGGGATTGTTTTAAATAATACATGCTAATAATTTATGAAATATAATAATTTTCTAAAATTATTTTAAATCTTTTTTCGAACTAATAATTTTCAATTTGTCTAGTGCCATCATTTTAGATTTGTAAAATATGTTTCTTAATTTTTTTATGAGCAATAATTATTATAAAAGTAATCATCAATAATTATTTAGTCTAGTATTTTTAAACGGTCATAATTGTTCTTAACTTTTCAATTCGAAATATGTTTCAAGCATCATAATTATTTTAGGATTAGTTTTATATTAATTAGACCAACAAATTAATAAAAATTAATTATACTTGAGCGTGTGTGTTCCCATTTATGTTTTTGTTTTACGTGATTGAGATTTGTTTCCCTTATAAAAAACATAAAAAACAGTAATTATATTTTTTTTATAAATATTGTAAATATACTAAATCCAAAAAAGATGATAGTAGTATACAAGACATATAGACTTTAATGTCATAAATATACATACAATATATATAGAGAGGCGGATTGTTTTAAATAAAACATGCTAATAATTTATGAAATATAATAATTTTTTAAAATTATTTTAACTCTTTTTTCGAACTAATAATTTTCAATTTGTATAGTAACATCATTTTAGATTTGTAAAATATGTTTCTTAATTTTTTTTAGAGCAGTAATTATTAGAAAAGTAATCATTAATAATATTTTAGTCTAGTATTTTTAAACGGTCATAATTGTTCTTAACTCTTCAATTCCAAATATGATTCAAACATCATAATTTTTTTGGGATTGGTTTTATATTAATTAGACCAACAAATTAATAAAAATTAATTATACTTGAGCCTCTATGTTCCCATTTTTGTTTTTGTTTTACCTGATTGAGATTTGTATCGCTTATAAAAAACATAAAAAATAGTAATTATGTTTTTTGTATAAATATTGTAAATATACTAAATCCAAAAAAGATGATAAAAGTATATAGGACATATAAACTTTGATGTCATAAATATACATACAATATATACAGAGAGGGGGATTGTTTTAAATAATACATGCTAATAATTTACAAAATATAACAATTTTTTAAAATTATTCTAACTTTTTTTTTCGAACTAATAATTTTCAATTTGTATAGTGCCAACATTTTAGATTTGTAAAATATGTTTCTTAATTTTTTTTATGAGCAGTAATTATTATCAAAGTAACCATTAATAAATATTTAGTCTAGTATTTTTAAACGGTCATAATTGTTCTTAACTTTTCAATTCCAAATATGATTCAAACATCATAATTATTTTAGGATTAGTTTTATATTAATTAGACCAGCAAATTAATAGAAATTAATTATACTTGAGCATGTATGTTCCCATTTATGTTTGTGTTTTACGTGATTGAGATTTGTTTGGCTTATAAAAAACATAAAAAATAGTAATTATATTTTTTATATAAATATTATAAATATACTAAATTCGAAAAAGATGATAGAAGTATATAAGACATATAAACTTTAATGTCATAAATATACATACAATATATACAGAGAGGGGGATTGTTTTAAATAATACATCCTAATAATTTACGAAATATAACAATTTTTTAAAATTATTCTAACTCTTTTTTCGAACTAATAATTTTTAATTTGTATAGTGCCATCATTTTAGATTTGTAAAATATGTTTCTTAATTGTTTTTATGAGCAATAATTATAAGAAAAGTAATCATTAATAAATATTTAGTCTAATATTTTTAAGCGGTCATAATTGTTCTTAACTTTTCAATTCGAAATATGATTCAAACATCATAATTATTTTAGGATTAATTTTATATTAATTAGATTAACAAATTAATAAAAATTAATTATACTTGAGCATGTATGTTCCCATTTTTGTGTTTCTTTAACGTGATTGAGATTTGTTTCGCTTATAAAAAACATAAAAAATAGTAATTACATTTTTTTATATAAATATTGTAAATATACTAAATCCAAGAAAGATGATAGAAGTATACAAGACATATAAACTTTAATGTCATAAATATACATACAATATATACAGAGAGGGGGATTGTTTGAAATAATACATGCTAATAATTTATGAAATATAACAATTTTTGAAAATTATTTTAACTCTTTTTTCGAAGTTTTTAATTTGTATAGTGCCATCATTTTAGATTTGTAAAATATGTTTCTTAATTTTTTTTATGAGCAGTAATTATTAGAAAAGTAATCATTAATAAATATTTAGTCTAGTATTTTTAAACAGTCATAATTGTTCTTAACTTTTCAATTTGAAATAGGATTCAAACATATTATTAGGAATAGTTTTGTATTAATTAGACCAACAAATTAATAAAAATTAATTATACTTGAGCGTGTATGTTCCCATTGATGTTTTTGTTTTATGTGATTGAGATTTGTTTCGCTTATAAAAAACATAAAAAATAGTAATTACATTTTTTATATAAATGTTGTAAGTATACTAAATCCAAAAAAGATGATAGAAGTATACAAGACTTATAAACTTTAATGTCATAAACATACATGCAATATATACAGAGAGGGGGATTGTTTTAAATAATACGTGCTAATAATTTATGAAATATAACAATTTTTTAAAATTATTTTACCTCTTTTTTCGATCTAATAATTTTCAATTTGTATGGTGCCATCATTTTAGATTTGTAAGATATGTTTCTTAATTTTTTTTATGAGAAGTAATTATTAGAAAAGTAATCATTAATAAATATTTAGTCTAGTATTTTTAGAGGGTCATAATTGTTCTTAACTTTTCAATTCGAAATAGGATTCAAACATCATAATTATTTTAGGAATAGTTTTATATTAATTAGATGAAAAATTAATAAAAATTAATTATACTTGAGCGTGTATGTTCCCATTTATGTTTTTGTTTTACGTGATTGAGATTTGTTTCGCTTATAAAAGACATAAAAAATAGTAATTACCTTTTTTATATAAATATTGTAAATATACTAAATCCAAAAAAGATTATAGAAGTATACAAGATATATAAACTTTAATGTCATAAATATACATACAATATATATAGAGAGGGGGATTGTTTTAAATAATACATGCTAATATTTTATGAAATATAACAATTTTTTAAAATTATTTTAACTCTTTTTTTGAACTAATAATTTTCAATTTCAATAGTGCCATCATTTTAGATTTGTAAAATATGTTTCTTAAGTTTCTTTATGAGCAGTAATTATTAGAAAAGTAATCATTAATAAATATTTAGTCTAGTATTTTTAAACGGTCATAATTGTTCTTAACTTTTCAATTTCTAATATGATTAAAACATCATAATTATTTTAGGATTAGTTTTATATTAATTAGACCAACAAATTAATAAAAATTAATTATACTTGAGCATGTATGTGCCCATTTATGTTTTTGTTTTACGTGATTGAGATTTGTTTCGCTTATAAAAAACATAAAAAACAGTAATTATATTCTTTATATAAATATTATAAATATACTAAATCCGAAAAAGATAATAGAAGTATATAAGACATATAAACTTTAATGTCATAAATATACATACAATATACAGAGAGGGGGATTGTTTTAAATAATACATGGTAAGAATTTATGAAATATAAGAATTTTTTAAAATTATTTTAACTCATTTTTCGAACTAATAATTTTCAATTCGTATAGTGCCATCATTTTAGATTTGTAAAATATGTTTCTTAATTTTTTTTATGGGCAGTAATTATTTTAAAAGTAACCATTAATAAATATTTAGTCTAGTATTTTTGAACTGTCATAATTGTTCTTAACTTTTCAATTCGAAATATGATTCAAATATCATAATTATTTTAGCATTAGTTTTATATTAATTAGACCAACAAATTAATAAAAATTAATTATACTTGAGCATGTATGTTCCCATTTATATTTTTGTTTTACGTGATTGAGATTTGTTTCGCTTATAAAAAACATAAAAAACAGTAATTATATATTTTGATATAAATATCGTAAATATACTAAATCCAAAAAAGATGATTATTTGCACCTTCCAGCTGGCTTTTGATAAATTCCCACAGAAAGTCTTCTTTGCCATTCGACCTGATCACGGGGTCAATGATCTTTTTGTCTTTGCCTAATCATTTGAAACCCATGAAATGTGCTAACCCCCGCCTGCAAGACTTCTGCGGGTTGGGTTGGAAAACAATGTCGTCTTCTTCAAAGGGGATACGGAGGATTCTTTGATACTCCTCCAAAGTTTGCACCAGGTCGATGTGATCAAAGGTGAAGCACCTCCGTCCCGGATCCCAGAAATGGGTTGCTGCTTTGATCATATTCTCATCAACAGGGGATGCGCAGGTGTGTAAGAGATCACCGAACTTGTTGGGTGTAAGCTACGTGCCTCGCGTTGGGCCATTCACTCCACGTGGCTCGGAGGTCCATGGGGAGTTTGAATCGAGTATCCATGACGATTTGATCAGCCATAGAGTACGTCTTGGGGGAGAAGTCTCCCAATTGTCGCTGGATCTGAATTGAGGCGCGCTTCACTTCTTCCACCTCTTCAGGATCTCTGACGCCCCTCAAAAGGTTCCCAAAACTTGCCATGTCTCCTATGTGTATGCATGGGATGACATGATATGCATATGACAAGCAAAATGAGTGTGGGTTAGGGTAAATTACCGCAAAATGTGATAAAAGCGCATGAGTTGGCAAACAAGGTGCAAGCAAGGTCACAACAACGTTGAAGCACACACATGAAGGTCAAAATCCCTGATGGACATTTACACATTCACCTATCTTATTCATTGGTTCCCAAACTATCTCCTGAGAGAAGCTTCGTACCCCTAGAGGCATTAACGGAGGCCCCCCCCCAAAAGGACGCCGCCTGGGTGAGGAGTTCAGGCACCTTACGTGAGATAGAAGCATATTGTGAAGCTCAGATTCACTCTCAGACTCAATATTGGCCAAGTGGCAAGGATATGAGCATAAAAGCTCTATCCCACAACCATCGGGCCTTTGAAAACGTTTTTGTGTTTTTAGAATAAAGGAGGTGAGATTGGTATAGTTTATGATGAAGAATGTAAGAGAAGAGGGGGAATAAAACCTGGAAATCGAGGTTGATGTTCTTGCTAGCTTTACTCCTCTCTGAATGCTCGAGGAATGCAGAGACAAGGTCTAGCAAGGGTGGTGGAAGATGTCTTCTTCAGCTCTAGCCAGCAAAATCTGCCAAATTCTTGGATCTTCTCTTTCAAACTCTCTATCTTGCTAGACGTTAGTCTCCAAAAAAATGGATCTCCTCCCCCCCTCTTTTTCGAAATGGGTAATGCCTTCCTTTTATAGAGTTTGAAGAGGGAACAGCCGCCCACCTGGGAACGTGGTGAATTAAATGGTGTGATTTTGGGAGTTCCCATGCGTCAATAATGAGCCCCAAGAACAACTTATGCATTTACGAGGTGAAAAACGAGTTCCCAGGTGTTGAATAATGCATTCCTGAGAGTCCCAATATTTAAACACGTGTTTTTGAGCCGTTAAATTCAATTCCGAGAAAAACAACACTTGCTTTACTGTGTACTTAAAAGAGGAGCAAAATGGTGCCGTTTTGGAGTCTCCAGCTGAAGCCTCCAGGGTCGAAGGTCGCATGGTTGCCTTGCAGGGTCGAAGGTTACAGCTGCCGCACAGGGTCGAAGGTCATAGCTGGCGTAGGGTCGAAGGTCGTAGCCGCCTCGCAGGGTCGAAGGCTGGGACTGCGAGGCTTCGAGGCTGCGACTGCGAGGCTTCGAGGCAGAGCTGCGACTGCGGGGCTTCGAGGCTGCAACTGCGAGGCTACGAGGCTATGAGCCTTCGAGTGGTGAGTGCTGCGAGTGCAGGCTTGGACTACGAGTCTTTGACTACGAGTCTTCGAGTGTGAGTGCTGTGATAACGTGCATTTATGCCGTTATTTTAGTGTAGATTTAGGGTATAAAAGAGCATGATTAGAGCTTAGTTCATCTATATTTCTTAGATATCTGCTCTAACACCCTAGGAAGACTGCTTGGCCTATATATATATATATATATATATGTGTGTGTGTGTGTGTGTGTGTGTGTGTTTGAGCTGTTTTGGCAGGTTTTTTAGGTAATTTCATTTCATGGACATCAGCCAAATCACTTCATTTACCAAAGAAGGAACTTGTGGCAAAATAGGGTAGCTTGAGGAGGCAAAACAAGAGTGCATGCCATATGGACCATTATGACGTGCAAAGATTTTATTGCAGCCCTACCTTCTACACATTTCAATGAAGCTTGGAGCAAAATTTCAGACCATTTGGAGTTGCACGTCATATAGCCATATGACGTGCAATGTGCCATGCAGCCGGATTTTTGCATCGATTGCTTTGTTTTGTTATTTTAAGCACTTTTCTCTAAAGCACCTAGTCCAAATTATTCCTGGTTCGAGTTATACTCAAGTTGGAAGAAGAATGGAAACTACTTATCAAAACTACGTCATTTTGATAAGTGGCAACTCATTGACGGCTAGGGCACTCATTGCACAATAGTTTTCTCTATAAATAGAGGAGGCATCAGCCCTTTTGGAGCATGTAGAGAGGGGGGCACATTTTTTAGAGAGAGAGGCTAACGGTTTTGGAGGCTGGGGTTCGATCCTAGAGCTGCCGGCCCTAGGAGATCCGATGGCTGGAAAAGACCTAAAGTTGGAGTTTTGCTTGTACTGCTTGAGGATGATGTTCTTTATTTCTTATTGTTTATCCAAGAACATGTGTGAGTAGTTTCCTTTATCTAGGGGAGCAATGTAGCCCCCTATGTTGTCAAACTGATTGATTGAATATTGAGTTTGTTTAATTGAGATTGCATGTTTTATGGATCTGTTCTTATCTTTTAATATCTGGGCTATACACCTGGGTTTCCTAAGCCTTAGTCTGAGGCTAATCTTTGATTTATAACATATTTGTGATTGGTGTGACCATTATCCTGTCATGAGTATGATAATTAGGCTTTGCATGTTGATGTCATGATGACCATTTAGCAGACATCACTTAGAAGGGCTGGCAATGACCAATTGCAGTACCTTGGCTTAGTTATAGCATGTTATCAATTAAATAATCTCAATAACCTTACAATCAGTAGAAACAACATAGGGAGGTAAAGTTGTGACCCTAGATGCCTTTAATCCTTGAATCTTAATCCTAAAATCAATTTGCTTTCTTTGTTTATTTAGAAAACCAAATAAAAATTAGATCTTTAGTTATAAAAAGAATTCATTTTTGCCAAGACATTTTATAGAGCAAGAGTAATTGAGTGGTTTGGTTTAAAAAACTAGAGAACTAGGCTAATCCTTGTGAGTTCGACCCCTTACTTTCTACTATTCTGTTTAGTGCAAACTAAGGGAATTAATTATCTTGAAGAGAGGTTTAACGACATTAGCTAACTCTTTTAGAGAGGCTAAAAATCTGTCTATCAAATTGGCGCCGTTGCCGGGGATTGTACGGTTAACTAGTTTTTCAAAATCAACATTGAGTGAAATTGTTTGAATTCTGATCTTGGTGTTTAATTCTATCTTTTATTTTCTGTTATTTTGTGTTTTATTTATTTTGTCTTGTTCGGAGCTGCTGGGTGTGCTCTTGTTATTTTACAGGAACGTTCACCAGGTGTTTGAGAAAATTCTCAGTTGTGTATGCGATGAAGGGAACTTGTGCCATTTAATCCAGAACTTGAACGGATAATTAGAGATCGTCGTAGGGCAGCCAGGGAAGCCGCGAGGGAAGCTGAAGAAGCACTGCAGGGTTTAGAGGATACAGTTCTAGACATTATGGAGGATATAAGATCTGATGGCAGTGTACAGCAAGGAGGGGCCAATTATAATGGCTAATATCCAGAAGATGAGGGTAACAGATTTAGGCCCAGGACTTTCTTGGACTATGCAAGGCCAACTATGTCGGATGATTACTCAGGGATTAGGCAAGCAAGAGTTCAAGCAAACAGTTTCAAGCTGAAACCGGCATTGATCAACAAGGTGAGCAACAATGCATTTGGAGGAACAGTAGTGGATGACCCACATCAGCACTTGATGAGATACTTTCAGATGTGTGACACAATCAAGCTCAACAATGTGTCAGAGGAAGCAATAAAGTTAAGACTTTTTCCCTTTTCCTTAAGGGATAGAACTCTTGGATGGTTCAACAGTTTACCGGTTGGTTCTATAAATACTTGGGAGGAGATGCAGACTAAATTTATGTCTAAGTATTTCCCTCCTTCCAAGGTGATCCATGTAAGGACCCGTACCTTGAGTTAGTCAGTTTTACCTCCGGAGTAGAGTTTTTCTAGATTTTGACCTAGTAAATGGACTCCAATGAATTCACGTGCAAAAGGAAAGATGCTTAGAATGGTATCCTCTATCTACCACAGAAGTTTCAGGCCAAATGGACATGTATGTGAGGTGCACGTGATATGGGTCCAATTCACGTGCAAGTGTAATTGTCTTCTAAATGATGCAAGGAGGCTAGGGGTGAAGTTTGAGAGCATTTGGAGTCCATATGGAGGTGCACGTGAATTGGGGAATTCACGTGCAAATTGGCGTGCAGGCTTCTTTTTGCATGGTTCCCTTGGTTTTGACATTCTAAGGAACTTTCTCCAAAGGACCATGTTGAAATTCTGAGTATTTTGGCCTATATGGGTGCGGAAAAGTGCTAACTTGTGTAATCAAAACTACGTCGTTTTGATGCTGGGATTCACTTAATCAAAACTACGTCGTTTTGATGTTGTGTTGTCTATATAAGGAGGAGAAGCCCTCTGTTTTAGGGTTAGGGTTTGTTGCTCCACTAGCCGTCGCGAAGAGAGAGAGAGAGGGAAGGAGAGCTCCTGGTTGCTGCCGGGCGTCTTGCGTGGGTGGTCGGTGCTTCGTGGGTGGACGGCGTTCGGCTTGGGATCAGACCGTTGCTGTGTTGTTGCGTTTTACTTGAGGTAGGGATTTTGTTCTTCCTAAATCCTCCTCTGTCCTAGGGTCCTAGGGCAGAAGATTATATTATTTATATGTAAATTCATATAGGTGTGACCTCCTATATGAATGTTGGCCTTCACTGGCGATTTTGGTGTTTCTGGTGTTTGTGTGATGCATGAAACGTGTTTGATAAAATGCCTGTACGACATGCCTGCTACATGTTTGATGAAATGCCTGTGTGAACTTAGCTGTGTGTATATGCCCATTAAGTGTTTGGTAATATGTCCGTGTGACTGGACTTGTGGTTTAGTGTATGTATGTATGCTGGATGTTTGCCCTATGGCCTGAATGGGTTTGTGCGCTTGTGAACGGGTGCTCACCAAGTGTTTAGTTGTATGCTTGAGTGACCATGTGTGTTGTGTGCTTGACTGTGGTACTTGGCCTGAAGAGGCGGTTAAATCACTTGGCCTGAAGAGGCGGTTAAATCACTTGGCCTGAAGAGGCGGTTAAATCACTTGTGGTTAAAGTGTTAGCCTGTGTGGCAGTGGAGGATTGTAAATTGTTGATGTGGTTGTTATTATATTTGTTGAAATTATTGTAACACAACACTGCACTTGTACACATAGCATGTAGATGCTAGGAAACATGGGATGGGTTGGGGAGACATGATCCCTACTGAGCTGTGGTTGCTCACCCCTCCTACTGTGTTTGCTTTTTTTTCCAGGGACTTACAGGCGTTAGGTGGATACACCAAGGGGGAAGACCTTATTTATTTTCTTGTTTATGTTATTTTTATGGGAACTGATGTAACCCCAATGGGGATGGATTAAAAAGAGGACTTTGTAATAAAGACTGACTTTGTTATTGGTTTGTGGACAGCTTTGATGGACTATATTTTTCTTGAATGTGTTGTGAAAGTTTTAAAATGTTAAATTCTTGATTTGTATCCTTACCCCTTTGCCCTCCGTGTGGGTAAAGGGAAGTCACGTACCGGTTTCCTCGGGTTGGAAATCCGGGGCGTGACAATATGGTATCGAGCATGGTCTAGTTGGCCTAGGGTAGTGGGCGGACTTGGTTATCTTGAGTCCTTTGGAGGAGCCTGGAGGGACATGCCCGATCAACATGGTCCTCTTTGAGCCTCCAAGGTGTACTTAGGGTAGTCCAGTCTTGTGGTAGGATTTGCATGCATTGGCATTAGGGCACTAGTTACATATGTTGTCATGTGTGAAGGATGTGCATAACATGATTATGTGTGAACCGTGCAACTCGAATATTCCTGGAATGCCTTGGGTATGACTACAATGTGGATCTGCTGTGTGCAATATTGATTGAGGCAATGGTTAAAATGTGTGTAATGCCGTGTACGGCTTGACTTGATAATGGGGTAGAGGTAGTCAACTTGTTAGTAGTCAAACGCGTTTCGACGTTTGTGCATCTTACTTCATGTAGTAAGAATGCCACCGAGGAGAGTGACACGTGCGTCCGGGGCAATGGCCGATGAGTCATCTCGCCCATGAGGGTCCGGGAGCGGGACCATCCGTTGGAGGGCATGCGTTATTCGGCACAGCTACAAGAAGGCATCCGGCTGGAGGTACGAGAGCTACGGGAGGGACTCCGGCAGGACGTTCGGGGAGGAGGTGCGCCGTGAGATGGCAAAGACAACCGGTGGTGCCACCACCACCACCACCAGGGAGGAGAGCCGCCTCGTGAGCGTGAGAGTTCGCTGGGTGGTGTACCGACCCGTGCGAGAGGATGATGTGGTGACACGGTTCCGAAAGGAACAACCTCCGCGATTTAAGGGGGGGGGGGGAAGATCCTGTGGTAGCCGAGCAGTGGTTGAGGCAGATTGAGCATGTGTTCTCCTTTCTCCTGCCCCCGAGGAGGAGGATAAGGTGCGACCGGCAATTCGGGGCACCTGGAGGGGGACGCTTTGGAGTGGTGGACGAGTGTTGCGGGGAGCCGTGCGGTGCAACTCATGTTTTGGGAGGAGTTCTTGCAACTCTTCCAAGATGAGTTCTTCCAGGAATCAGTGAGATGGCGAAGAGGGAAGAATTTGGCGGCCTGAAGCAAGGATCAAAGACGGTACCCGAGTATGAGCGGGAGTTCCGGAGATTGAGTAGGTTTGCTCCTGAGACCGTGGTAAGGAGGACCTGAAGGCCCACAAGTTCACCTTGGGTCTCAGGCCAGCCCTTAGGGAGAGGGTGGCGATTCTACGCTTGAGGACCTATGCCGAGGCCGTGGAGACGGCCCGTATAGCCGAGAGAGAGCCGGATGGTGGGAGGCAGGCCCATCAGGGTCGCCATTGCAGAGTGGGCCCGATCGAGAGGTAGGGTCCAAGAGGCTCAAGACGGAGGAGAGGGATAGCAGTTCTTTTCACGGTCGGGGGCAGACATCTGCGAACCCTGGGAGGTTCACCTTTGGCGGCGGAAGACCGGGTGGTCCATCCGGGGGAGTCTACCGAGCAGATGCCACTCTTGTGGAGAGCAGGGTCACTTCAAAGGGGAGTGCCCCAAGAAGGACCGGCGATGCAACAACCGTGGGACGAGAGGGTCATTTGCGCCGGGTTTGCAGGAGTGGCAACAGGGGAACAGGGGGCGCGGCATCCAGCGTGAGGAGTGATGCTAGCTTCCGTGCACCAGGCGAGAGACCAGCTCGTCGGTGGCGCAGGCCAGCCAGCGGGATCTAGTCGGACCCGACCCCAGGGGAGGCCGGAGCGGCAGCAGACCGAGGCCGGAGGCAACCTTAGCGGGAAGCGTCCAGGTGAGTGAGCCGACCGGTGGCACGGGCCAAGGAAGGGTGTTTGCGCTGGAGGCGACATACCAGGAGGAGGCCGAGCTACCACCCCCACCACCGAGGGTGGAGCAGGACCATCGGTGGTTAGAGGTACCCTCTTGATCTCCCGTACATTAGCTTCTGTTCTTTTCGATACGGGTGCATCATGTTCGTTAGTTCTTCGAGCTTGTAATAGACGGTTTGGGGTTAGCATGTGTGGAGGCCACGAGGCCCCTAGTTGTGGAGTCTCCTGGTGGGAGGCATGATTGAGGTACGGCGCGTGTGTCGTGGTCGTGTGTTAACCATAGGCGAGGTGGAGCCGAGTTTTGACTTGCATGTGATGCCTTTGAGGACGTTCGACCTGATCTTGGGGATGGATTGGCTTATGGCTTTCCAGGCCAAGATAGATTGTTATCGGCGGCGTGTGACCTTCGTGACACCTGCAGGGACCTCTTGCACCCTGCAGGGGGAGTGGGATTGTGAGGCGAGTCGGGCCGGGCCAGTGTTGGACCGGTGGGGTGCCATTACCCACAGGTTAGAGCCTGACCTTTGCCGAGGAGGGTAAGGTGGAAAAGAGGGTGTGGCCCGCTGTTGTGGACCAATTTCGGGATGTTTTTCCTGAGCGGTTGAGGAGTTTGCCACCCAAGAGGAGTGTGGAGTTCACCATTGAGTTGGTGCGGGGACGGGTCCGATTTCCCAAGTAGCGTATCGTATGGGACCAGCCGAGTTGAGGGAGCTGCAGAGGTAAATCGAGGAGTTGGGGGACCAAGGGTATATCAGACCAAGTACCTCACCTTGGGGTGCTCCGGTGCTCTTTGCTAAGAAGGCTGATGGCACGCTTCGTCCGCATCGACTACAGGAAGTCGAATTCGGTGATCGTGAAGAACAAGTACCCGTTGCCTCGGATAGATGACCTGTTTGACCAATTGAGTGGGGCCCAGTGGTTTTCCAAGATAGATTTACGGTCGGGGTATCACCAGCTCGGGGTTAGGGAGGAGGACATCCCTAAGACGGCTTTCGGTGCGGTATGGGCATTATGAGTGGGTAGTGATGCCTTTCGGGCTCACTAATGCGCCAGCAGTGTTCATGCATTTGATGAACCAAGTCTTTGCCCCATACTTAGACTCGTTCGTGGTGGTGTTTATCGATGATATCTTGGTGTATTCCAAGACCGAGAGGGAGCATGTGGAGCACTTGGCAACGGTGTTGCAAACCTTGAGGGACCAGCAGCTGTTTGCTAAGTTTAGCAAGTGTGAGTTTTGGCTACAGGAGGTTCACTTTCTTGGCCATGTGGTGTCAGCTGAGGGAGTCAGGGTGGACCCAGCCAAGATTGAGGCCGTGGCATCGTGGGCGAGGCCAACCAACGTTTTTGAGATCCGTAGTTTTCTTGGCTTGGCAGGGTACTATCGTCGTTTTGTCGAGGGGTTCTCCCGTTTGGCGGCTCCTATGACGGCGTTGACTAGGAAAGGAGTGAAATTTGAGTGGACGGACAAGTGCCAGTAGGCGTTTGAGACTCTCAAAACCCGTTTGACCACTGCACCTGTGTTGAGGTTGCCTAGGGAGGATATTCCGTATGAGGTGTATTGTGATGCGTCCAGGGTTGGTTTGGGGTGTGTGCTTATGCAGGAGCACAGTGTGGTAGCTTATGGGTCAAGACAACTGAAGCCTCATGAGCAGAATTATCCTACTCATGACCTTGAGTTAGCGGCTGTTATCTTCGCCCTGAAGAGTTGGCAGCACTACCTCTTGGGGGAAAAGTTTGTAGTGTTCTCAGATCACAAGAGCCTTCAGTACATCTTTACTCAGAAGGACTTGAATTTGAGGCAAAGGAGATGGGTGGAGTATTTGCAGACCTTTGACTTTACTCTTGCCTATACCCCGGGCAAGGGTAATGTTGTGGCTGATGCGTTGAGCAGAAAAGGGAAAGCTGAGGTGGCCGTGAGGGAGTGGAAGCCGATGGAGCGGTTGGCGATGTTGCGGCTACTGACCGTTGTTCGTGATGGTGGGACAGTCCCTGAGTCCTTTGGTGGTTGTGCCTGGAGTTGTACCAGCGCGTCCGGGAGGAACACTGGGTGACATTGAGTGCGAGGTTCTCCGTGCCCGTATTGAGGCCGGGGAGCTATCCGGGGACTGGACAGAGGGTCCCGAGCATGAGCCGTCATTTCAGGGGCGGTTGGTCGTGGCTTCTTCCCTCGGGGATGAGGTGATGAGGGAGTTTCACCCGTCCAGAGTTCTTCGTGCATCCAGGGGGGTACGAAGATGTATCATGCGCTTCGGGCACACTTTTGGTGGCCTGGGATGAAACGCGATGTGGCTGCCTTTGTTTCGCGGTGCCTCACGTGTCGGCAGGTGAAGGCCGAGCATCGGCGGCCGGCGGGCATGTTACTGACCCTTGCCCATAACGGAGTGGAAGTGGGACCATATAGCGATGGATTTTGTGGATCGGTCTTCCACCCACCACTGGGAGGAAGGATATGGTTTGGGTAATTGTGGATCGACTCACAAAGTCGGCCCATTTCCTGGCTGTTCGCGAGCGGGACTCTATTGGGACCTTGAGTCAGCTGTACATGAACGAGATTGTGAGACTGCATGGCGTACCCTCATCGGTTGTCTCAGACCGGGATTCGAGGTTCACTTCCCGTTTCTGGGCAGGTTTGCAGGAGGCTATGGGGACCAAGCTTCACCTGAGTACAGCCTTTCACCCTGAGACTGACGGTCAGACTGAGCGGACGAATCAGACCATGGAGGACATGTTGAGGGCTTGCGTGCTAGATTTTGGGGGTTCGTGGGCAACTCACCTTCCTTTGGTGGAGTTTGCCTACAACAACAGTTATCAGGCATCCATTGGGATGGCTCCTTTTGAGGCGTTGTATGGACGGCCGTGTCGATCCCCTTTGTGTTGGACCGAGGTGGGGGAGACAGCTCTCTTGGGACCGCAGTTGGTTCAAGAGGCTACTGAGAAGGTCAAGTTGATTCGTCAGCGTTTGTTGGCAGCTCAGAGTCGGCAGAAATCTTATGCGGATCAGCGACGGCGACCTTTGGAGTTTTCTGTTGGTGATCATGTGTTCCTTCGTGTCTCTCCACGTCGTGGACATCGACGGTTTGGGCGAGGTTCCAAGCTATCTCCGCGGTTTATTGGTCCTTTTGAGATTCTTGGATCGTGTAGGGCCTGTGGCCTACCGGTTAGCGTTACCACCGCGGCCGAGTCGAGTGCACAACGTGTTTCACGTGTCCCATTGCAGGAAGTATCACCCTGACCCCACTCACGTGATTGATTGGGGGACGTTGGACATTGAGGATGACATGTCCGTCATTGAGGCCCCTATCCGTATCCTAGATCGGCGAGAGAAGCTATTGCGTGGTCGTGCTTATTCCTTTGGTTCGCGTGCTTGTGGCAACACCGTGGTATTGAGGAGGAGACATGGGAACGTGAGTCCGTGATGCGTGAGCAGCACCCAGACTTGTTCGAGGACGAACAATCTTAAGCGTGGGAGGTGGCTGTTGGCCAAGGGATAGTGTTGTGTTTTCTTGTGATAGTGTTGTGTTTTCTTGTGATGTGTTTTCTTGTAGTAGTTGATGTATTTGTATTGTCTTTTAAAGACATGTGCTTAATGTGATGTGCTTTGAGATGTGTATTTGTGCCATGCGGAAGTGTTATGTGCATTATTGTGGTTATGGATTATGGTGGTACTGTTATGTGCTGTTGTGCTGTGTGTGGTGTGTGACCCATTAGGGTGTTGTGGCTCGCCGTGTGGCAAATGGGTAGCTTGTGTTCGTTTTTCCTCTTATGTCATTTCTTTTCGAGGACGAAAAGTCTTAAGGGGGAGAGGATGTAAGGACCCGTACCTTGAGTTAGTCAGTTTTACCTCCGGAGTAGAGTTTTTCTAGATTTTGACCTAGTAAATGGACTCCAATGAATTCACGTGCAAAAGGAAAGATGCTTAGAATGGTGTCCTCTATCTACACAGAAGTTTCAGGCCAAATGGACATGTATGTGAGGTGCACGTGATATGGGTCCAATTCACGTGCAAGTGTAATTGTCTTCTAAATGATGCAAGGAGGCTAGGGGTGAAGTTTGAGAGCATTTGGAGTCCATATGGAGGTGCACGTGAATTGGGGAATTCACGTGCAAATTGGCGTGCAGGCTTCTTTTTGCATGGTTCCCTTGGTTTTGACATTCTAAGGAACTTTCTCCAAAGGACCATGTTGAAATTCTGAGTATTTTGGCCTATATGGGTGCGGAAAAGTGCTAACTTGTGTAATCAAAACTACGTCGTTTTGATGCTGGGATTCACTTAATCAAAACTACGTTGTTTTGATGTTGTGTTGTCTATATAAGGAGGAGAAGCCCTCTGTTTTAGGGTTAGGGTTTGTTGCTCCACTAGCCGTCACAGAGAGAGAGAGAGAGAGAGGGAAGGAGAGCTCCTGGTTCGTTGCCGGGCGTCTTGCGTGGGTGGTCGGTGCTTCGTGGGTGGACGGCGTTCGGCTTGGGATCAGACCGTTGCTGTGTTGTTGCGTTTTACTTGAGGTAGGGATTTTGTTCTTCCTAAATCCTCCTCTGTCCTAGGGTCCTAGGGTGAAGATTATATTATTTATATGTAAATTCATATAGGTGTGACCTCCTATATGAATGTTGGCCTTCACTGGCGATTTTGGTGTTTCTGGTGTTTGTGTGATGCATGAAACGTGTTTGATAAAATGCCCGTACGACATGCCTGCTACATGTTTGATGAAATGCCTGTGTGAACTTAGCTGTGTGTATATGCCCATTAAGTGTTTGGTAATATGTCCGTGTGACTTGGACTTGTGGTTTAGTGTATGTATGTATCTTGGATGTTTGCCCTATGGGCCTGAATGGGTTTGTGCGCTTGTGAACGGGTGCTCACCAAGTGTTTGGTTGTATGCTTGAGTGACCATGTGTGTTGTGTGCTTGATTGTGGTACTTGGCCTGAAGAGGCGGTTAAATCACTTGGCCTGAAGAGGCGGTTAAATCACTTGGCCTGAAGAGGCGGTTAAATCACTTGGCCTGAAGAGGCGGTTAAATCACTTGTGGTTAAAGTGTTAGCTGTGTGGCGGTGGAGGATTGTAAATTGTTGATGTGGTTGTTATTATATTTGTTGAAATTATTGTAACACAACACTGCACTTGTACACATAGCATGTAGATGCTAGGAAACATGGGATAGGTTGGGGAGACATGATCCCTACTGAGCTGTGGTTGCTCACCCCTCCTACTGTGTTTGCTTTTTTTCCAGGGACTTACAGGCGTTAGGTGGATACACCAAGGGGGAAGACCTTATTTATTTTACTGTTTATGTTATTTTTATGGGAACTGATGTAACCCCAATGGGGATGGATTAAAAAGAGGACTTTGTAATAAAGACTGACTTTGTTATTGGTTTGTGGACAGCTTTGATGGACTATATTTTTCTTGAATGTGTTGTGAAAGTTTTAAAATGTTAAATTCTTGATTTGTATCCTTACCCCTTTGCCCTCCGTGTGGGTAAAAGGGAAGTCACGTACCGGTTTCCTCGGGTTGGAAATCCGGGGCGTGACAATCCAGCTCAGAGGGGAAATCAGCCGATTTAGGCAAGACGAGATGGAGACTCTTCATGAAGCTTGGGAAAGATTTAAAGAGTTGGTAAGAAGATGCCCTGACCATGGAAGACCCCAATGGATTCAAATCGAATCCTTCTACACTGGTCTTCAGTCTCACTCACAAGACAAGGTGAATGCAGCTGCGGGAGGATGTCTAATGAATTTGGAACCTGATGTAGTAGCTGAACTTTTAGAGAGACTATCATTGGCTGATTGGCAGTGGTCTAATGTGCGGACTTCAAGGCCAAAAGAGAAGATAGCTTCAATTGATAACTCTTCCAATGACATGTAAGAGCAGATACGGGCTCTAGCCAAAAGCATGGAAGTACTGGCTCTTAAGGTAGGAGGACCACAACAAGCTCCACCAGTAGTTGAACAAGCATTGAGTGGAGCTGAAGAAGTAAATTTTATTGGAGGAAAGGGTATGTATCAGAAGCAACCCTTCTTCCAACAGAACCAGGGTCAAGGCTGTCAGCAACAAAATCCCAACCAAGGTTACCAGAAAAATGCCTTTAACCAGAATCAGAATAGAGGAGGTGACACTTCAAATCAGTATAAATATTTCCCTCCAGGAATGAAGCAGAATCCATATGCTACAGATAATTATTTGCAACCACCTCCAGGTTTTGAGCAACAACAACAGCCTCACCCTCAGCAACAGAAAAGAAATTATCAGACTGAGGATGAGGTAACCAGAAAGAAGTGGGAGATTTGAAGGAAATGGTAGGAAGTATGGAGAGCTCTATTAAAAATATTGAAAAGCTATTGGTGAGCGTGGCACAAAATGCTAACCAGGGAGTTTCTTCCAAATCCTTTCCAAGTGATACTAAAGTTAATCCCAAGGAAAGCTATAAAGCTATCACTTTGAGGAGTGGTAAGGCGTTAAAGGAACCTGAGGAGCCTAAGAAGAAGGTCATTCAAGAAGCACAACTTAAGCCTTTAGCAGCTGAAAATCAGGAAAGAGCTGTTGAGGAAGAGAAATAGTAGGGAGTTAACCAAGAACAACAACCAATTAAGGTTCAACCAGCTGAAGAACAAAGGCCAAAGGAAGTGAGGCCTACGATGCCATTTCCTCAGCGGATAAGAAATCAAAAGGGGGAAGAAGAAAATGAACACTTCTTGAAGATATTCAAGAAGCTGGAAATAAACATTCCTTTCATAGAAGCCCTGGAATAGATGCCCAGATGCAAGAAAGTTTTGAAGGACTTCATGATGAAGAAGAGGAAGTATGGAGACCACGAGATTGCTGCTGTCACTAATGAGGTGAGCATTGTGGTTCAAAGGAAGTTACCCACAAAGCATAAAGATCTGGGTAGTTTCACTCTTCCGTGTGTAATAGGAGATGCACCACAACAACAGGCCCTATGTAATTTAGGGGCTAGCATTAATTTAATCTCCTTCGCCCTCTACAAGCAACTTGGGTTAACAGGAATGAAGCCCACTTCTATATCACTACAGTTCGCAGACCGGTCCACAGGAAGGCCTGAGGGAATCATAGAAGATGTATTGGTGAAAATGGGATCATTTATTTTTCCAGCTGATTTTGTGGTATTAAAGATGGAAGAAGCTATGGGAGTTCAGTTACTCCTAGGAAGACCTTTCTTGAGGACAGGGTGTGCTTTGATTGATGTAGCTCAAGGTAAGTTAACCTTGAGGATAAATGAAGATACCCTAGTCTTTCATATGAAAAGACCTTTGCAAGGACAAGAAGAGGGAAGTTGTCTCTTGGATAGAAGACTTTGAGGACTTAGTGGAAGACTTCCTAAATGAGCAGATCGAACAACATCTTTGATGAAGTACTTCACACATCAGAGATCCAACAGCAAGAGACTGAGGAAGTGATCACTGACGAGGAGGAACAAAAATCCAGTCCATTGGAGCAAGCTAAGGAGGAGCATGATGAGTCAACAATCTCAGCACTAGAACTAAAGGAGTTGCCTGGACACTTGAGGTATGAATTTCTAGACTCTACAAATAGATTTCCAGTAATTATTGCTTCAAATTTAAATGCTTTAAAATGTGAACAATTGTTAGAAATTCTAAGGAAACATAAAAAGGCCCTTGGGTGGAATATTGAAGATATTAGGGGCATTAGTCCAGGGTTGTGCATGTATAAAATCCTCATGAATGATAATTTTAACCCCATTGTTGAAAGACAACGAAGACTAAACCCAGTAATGAAAGAAGTTGTTAGGAAAGAAGTTCTAAAATGGAAAAATGCTGGGATAATTTATGCTATATCTGATAGTGAGTGGGTTAGTCCTTTACATGTTGTGCCCAAGAAAGGGGGCATGCCGGTGATTAGGAATGAAAAGAATGAATTGATTCCATCCCGAACTGTGACGGGGTGGAGAGTCTGTGTGGACTATAGGAAGCTAAATAAGGCCACTAGGAAGGACCACTTTTCCCTTCCTTTTATTGATCAGATGCTTGATAGGTTGGCTAGGTATAGTCATTGTTTTCTTAGATGGGTATTCCAGGTACAATCAGATCATGATTAAACCCGAGGACCAGGAGAAAACAACATTCACTTGCCCTTTTGGCACTTTTGCATTTAGGAGGATGCCATTTGGGGCGTGTAATGCACTTGTGACCTTTCAAAGGTTCACGATGGCCATTTTTCAGGGCCTGGTGGAGGAGATAATGGAAGTATTTATGGATGATTTTTCTATGTTTGGTTCTTCTTACTAACAATGCTTAAAAATCCTAGATACTGTCCTGGAAAGATGTGAAGAGAAAGAACTTGTCCTCAATTGGGAAAAATGCCATTTTATGGTAAGTGAGGGCATAGTCCTTGGACACAAAGTGTCCAAAAAGGTTTGGAGGTGGATAAAGCTAAGATATCCACAATCGAAACCCTGCCACCTCCAACCAATGTGAAAGGGGTGAGAAGTTTCTTAGGACATGCTGGGTTCTATAGAAGATTTATTAAGGACTTCTCCAAAATAGCTAAACCCCTAAGTGTGTTGTTGGAGAAGGACACAACCTTTGAATTTAATGAAGGGTGTTTAAAAGCTTTTGAGGTCCTTAAGCACAAGCTAGTTACAGCCCCTGTCATAGTTACTCCTGATTGGGAACAACCATTTGAGCTTATGTGTGATGCGAGTGATTATGCTATAGGGGTAGTTCTAGGGCGGAAGGAGAGAGAAAATTTTTAGGGTGATTTATTATGCTAGTAAGACTCTAGATAATGCCCAACAGAACTATACCACTATCGAGAAAGAGTTGCTAGACGTAGTGTATGGCTGCAATAAGTTTAGATCTTACCTCTTTGGGTTTAAGGTTGTTGTTTATACTGACCATACAGCTCTTAAGTATTTGTTAGCTAAGAAGGAAGCTAAGCCACATTTGCTGAGATGGGTTCTCCTCTTACAGGAGTTTGATTTAGAAATTAGAGATACTAAGGGGGCATTAAACACTGTTGTAGATCACCTTTCTAGACTTGAGAATGCACCTAAATCTCTACCTATCTTTGATGACTTCCCTGATGAGGCAGTGTTTCAAGTAAGCCAGCTTCCTTGGTTTGCTGATATAGCAAACTATTTATCCACTGAGTTTATACCTAAGGGATTTGATTACCACCAGCGGAAGCGGTTCATAGTGAATGCAAAGAAATATATTTGGGATAATCCTATCCTCTATAGGCGGTGTGCTAATCAAATCATTAGGAGGTGTGTCCCCGAGGAGGAGATGGATGCTATCATGCATCAGTGTCATGCATCACATTATGGGGGCCACTTTGGAGTGCAAAGAATAGTAGCTAAGATAATGCAATGTGGGTTTTATTGGACCAACATGGTTAAAGACACCTATGTCTTCATTAAAACTTGTGATAGATGTCAAAGGGTAGGTGGACTGTCTAGGAAGAATGAGATGCCTTTAACTGGAATCCTTCTAGTTGAAATTTTTGATATTTGGGGCATAGACTTTATGGGGCCTTTCCCCATTTCTGATGGGTATTCATACATTCTGTTGGCTGTAGATTATGTGTCCTAGTGGGTTGAGGCCATACCAACGAGAGTGAATGATGCTAGAGTAGTGACTAAATTCCTTACCAAAAACATCTTTAGCCGTTTTGGGACACCAAGGGCTATTATTAGTGATGAGGGTAGTCATTTTTGTAACAAATTGTTTGACAAGTTGTTGACAAAGTATGGAGTCAACCATAGGAAGTTCTTAGCTTACCACCCACAAGCTAATGGGCAAGCTGAAGTGTCCAACAGGGAAATAAAAGTTATTCTTGAGAAAACTGTTGGAGGAAATAGAAAGGATTGGTCACAAAGGCTTGATGAAGCCTTATGGGCTTATAGGACAGCCTACAAGACTCCCATTGGAATGTCCCCTTACAGAATCATATATGGGAAGTCTTGTCATTTACCTGTGGAATTAGAATACAAGGCTTAATGGGCCTTGAAGAAATTAAACTTTGATCCACAAGAAACCAAGGAACTGAGGATGACTCAATTAATTGAGTTAGATGAGTTTAGAATGAATGCCTATGAGAGTGCTAAAACTTATAAGGAAAGAACCAAAAAATGGCATGATAGGCAACTTAATACAGAATCTTTAGCCCTGGGACAAAAAGTTTTGTTATTCAACACTAGGCTAAGGTTGTTTCCAGGAAAGCTACGATCAAAATGGATGGGGCCATTTGTGCTAACAGATAAGAAGCCATATGGGAGCTTTGAGCTCCAAGCTGAAGATGGCAAGAAATTTTGGGGTTAATGGCAATAGGCTGAAACCTTATTATGACCCAACACATAGGGAGATCGTTGATTCCCTCTCTTTTGAGCCTTCATGAGCATATTTTGAAGTCTAGCTACAAACTTTAAATGAAGCGCTTGTTGGGAGGCAACCCAACGGTTTTGTTTTAGTTTTTGTTTTTATATTTGTTGTGTGAACTCACCATGGTGTAGGGAACTTTGTTTCTTTTTACTAACCATTTTGTAGGCTTCCAAGAGCACATCCATGGGCACTAGACTTTTGAATTTAGTTTCAAGCCCATGTCAAGAGCAAAGACAAAGTGAAGCCACAAGTGCTTGAAATTGAGCCCAACCATATACCGTGCAACAGAGAAAGATGATCCTCATTACATGGGCTAGCTACAAAAGAAAAATGGGCCAATTTGGGCCTGCACGTCATAATGCACGTGCTATGATGATATGGCGTGCACCTTGGATTTCTCTGAAAGTTTAATGGAAGACAGCTACCATCATGGGAAATAATAATGTCTTCTGCACGCCATATCCTACCTGTCTATTTGGTGGTCAAAAGGCAAAAATACCACTTTTCAGCCTTCTAGAGCCTTCCACTATATGCCGTGCAGAAGAGACATGTGTTATACAGCTCATGAGGGACCCACCATCAGAATATGAGCGTATTTTAATGTGCACGCCACAATGATGATATGACGTGCATGGGGGCATTTTCGTCTGATTAGCCTGAAAATTGGAGGACACGTGTATGATGGCATTTGAAGCACATCTCCTTTTGCACGCTATAAATACCGAGGCCGGGAGCTAGGTCAAATACACCAGAAATGATTTCTAGATCTGAAATTTGAAAAGCTCTGATTCTTGCTGTTGTAGCTAAATTTCATCCTTCCTCTCCTTCAATTTCTATAGAAAGATGGTGCGCACAAGGCGATCAGGCAAGGAAGAAGTCTATTTCTCAAGTTCTTCAAGCAGTGAGGATGGGGAGATCTTCCTGGGGTATGCTCTGGATCTGAATGCCTTAGAGGAATCCAACCTGGGATGGTCAAGTGAGGTGGCCTTAAAGCTTCAAAATCTAGGGTTAGTAAGATTAGTTTCATCCAGATGTGCTATTTATTATCCTGCCTTGCATGAATTTTATCATTCCATTTACTTTAATGAGGAAGAGGATGCAGTTATAGGGCAGGTGCAGGGGGTGTATATCCGTATCACACCAGAGACAATTAGGAAAACCTTTAACCTTCCTGTACCTACTGATCACTTCCCTCACCTGACCTTAGGGGTGTCACGCCCCGGATTTCCGACCCGGGGAAACCGGTACGTGACTCCCCATTCACCCACACGGAGGGTAAAGGGGTTGGATTACTGGATGCCACACAAGCAAAACTAACAATTACAATAAACAAACAAGCCACATCTTTATTTAATTTCAAACATCAAAGGTGTCACAAACCAACCATGTTCCATACTACAGTTCAATCCCTTATTACATTCCCCTCATTGGGGTTACATAAATTATAAAATTACATTACTGAACTGAACAATAAAATGAAGATGGTCTTCCACCTTGGTGTATCCACCTAACACCTGTAAGTCCCTGGAAAACAAGCAAACACAGTAGGAGGGGTGAGCAACCACAGCTCAGTAGGGATCAAGTCTCCCCAACCCTTCCCATGTTCCTAGTGGCTACATGCATGTGCACAGGTGTAGTGACATGGCAGTATTAGGAAAAAGAAAATAAAACATTCCACACAAGCGGGCGTAACCCCAGCCCCAGCCACACTGGCTAACAAACCATATCTCAAGCAAGTAATTTAACCGCCTCTTCAGGCCACTGATTTAACTGCCTCTCAGGCAAAGTAGTTTAACCGCCTCTTTAGGCCACTAGTTTAACCGCTTCTCAGGCAAAGTAATTTAACCGCCTCTTCAGGCCAGATACCACAGTTATGCACACAACACACACTATGGTCACTTAAGCATAAAACCAAACACTTGGTGTGCACCCATTCACAAGTGCACAAACCCAGCCATTCAGGCAATAGAACAAACACCCAGCATGCATACATACACCAAATCACAAGTCCAGCCACACAGGCATATTACCAAACATGTAATAGGCATATACACACAGCTATATTCACACAGGCATTTCATCGAACATATAGCATGCAACAACAAAATCACCCCAAAATGCCATTGAAGGCAACATCCATATAGGAGATCACACTTATATGGATTTATATATATATAATAGCAGGTATGGCCCGAATTCTACCTAAGAACCCTAGGATAGAGAGGGATTAGAAGAAACAGAACCCCTACCTTGTATGTTCTCCTGCTCCCACTTCCACGCAAAACTCCGACCACCCACGCAAGACGCTCCGGCAGCCACCAGAAGCTCTCCTTCCCTCTCTCTCTCTCTCTCTGCGACAGCTGGTGGAACAACAAACCCTAAAACCTAAAACAGAGGGCTCCTCATCCTTATATAGACAACACAACATTAAAACGACGTAGTTTTGATTAAGTGAATCCCAGCATTAAAACGACGTAGTTTTGATGGAACAAGCTATGACCTTCTCACATCCATACACACCAAAATATTCACAATTCCAACATGGTCCTTTGGGAAAAGATGATTAGAATGACAAAACCAAGGTAACCATGCAAAAACATGCTTGCACGCCAATTTGAACGCCAATTCCCCAATTGGCGTGCAGCTCCAAATGCACTCAAACTTTACCCCAAGCCTCCTTGCATCATGTAAAAGACATCCATGCAATAAAAACCTTGCACACCAAATGGGTCCAATTCACGTGCACGTCCATTTGGCCTGAAACTTCTGTGGTAGATAGAAGACATCAGTCTAAGAATCTTTTGGTCTGCACGCCAATTCATCTGAGCCCATCTACTAGGTCAAAATAAATCTCCAAAACCTGACAAAACAGCCTAAAAGCGCCGCATATGCATAGCATCTTCCTAGGGCAAAAATGCACGTTATCACTTGTCACATGCACCTCCCAAAAGTCCCCTCTTGGGCTCATCTCTTACCTCAAACTTGTGCACCAACATCCAAGGTGTTTGTGGTTAACTTCTTACACACGGGTCATTACATCTCCGAGATAGCCCAGCCCATACCCATCACAAGAATTTTGTCCGCTTTGGCCAACCAGTCTTGGGCCTCGCCCTCATGGCCTGCTCCGCACGGTTTTGTCTTTGGGCCTCGCCCAAAAAGCATCCCTGTGAGGTGAGGTATCCGTCCCCTCCTATAAGGCGGACTTTGTTCTCCTCACCAAGCAATGTGGGACTAACACCCACTCATGGGTCATTACAATCCACCCCCCTTAGGAGGCCCACGTCCCCGTGGGACCATGGCACACCGCTCCAGGTCTGGCTCTGATACCATTCGAGATAGCCTAGCCCATACCCATCACAAGAATTTTGTCCGCTTTGGCCAACCAGTCTTGGGCCTCGCCCTCATGGCCTGCTCCACACGGTTTTGTCTTTGGGCCTCGCCTAAAACGCGTCCCTATGAGGTGAGGTATCCGTCCCCTCCTATAAGGCGGACTTTGTTCTCCTCACCAAGCAATGTGGGACTAATACCCACTCATGGGTCGTTACAAGGGGAGTATGGTACTGGCTTCAACTACGCAAAACGATTTGAGAAGAGGAGGCAGTTTACTAAAAATGGCTTTGTGGGTAAATTTAGATGTTTAGCTCATCTGGTAGGAAAGTGCTTGCTGTTGCAAACTAGTGGAAAGGATGGTGTACCTATGACCCATCTTGAATTCATGTATAGCATTGACCATATGTTAGATGTGGACTGGGCTGCGGCCATTTTCAAATGGTGGACGAAAAACTTGACAAAGCGAGTATATAGAAGAATGCTATGTGTCATTTTTCAACACCAATATGCCCAGCACTTTACCTCTTTAGATAGCACCCCCTTCCTATCTCAGCAGCTTTTGAGAGTATTGCAACCAAAAGGAGGTTTAGGGGTAAGCCCTAGAGGCAACTGGGGGAATGTTCCCCAAGCTGAACCACAGCCATCCAGGCACAGTGTTCATATGGAGAGACCTGCTGAGTTTGCTGCACGAGACACCTCCACCCCATTAGATGAAAGAAAGCAGACCCTCTTCAAGCTCACTGCCATGTACATGCAGTTTAATGTGCATAAGGAAGATGTTTTCAACTTCTTTCAAGGTATTAGTGGCCAAGTGGTTAGTGAGGTGGAAGTTATAAATTGGGCATTCACAAATGGTCACATCAATGGTGCCCAATTTACTGAGTTAATGGCACTTATTTCGCAAGATCAGCAGTCCCATTCTAGACCGTCAATAAGGGCATGGGAAGCTCCCTGCTGCTACCTCTCATGATGCATGGAGGCAAGAAACTCAAGAGCTGAGAAGGGATCAAGCTAGAACAAAGCGTGCAGTAAAAGAGCTGAAGAGAGACAACAAGGAAATAAAAGGAGTTCTGGGAAAAATTTGGAGGGCCTTGAGCAACAAGCAAAAGTCAAAAAAATCTCCAGTGGTGGAGATATTTGATGAGGATGTACCCCTTGCACATGAGGACTCTGCTCCAGTACCTGCAACATACGACAGTTCCTACCCTGCCCAAGAAGAGTAACCTCCACCAGGGCTATCTGTGGAGTACACTGATTATCATCCATTTCAGCGAGACGCTGTGCCGGAACCACAATACTCCTCATTTGATCCCTTTGTGGATCCTTCCTATTCTCAGGGCATCGTGTCCATTGTGCAACCTATTTCATGGGGACCTTATATGCCAGCAGAACCTCAAGATCTCCTTGGAGCACCGGTGCATCTGCGGATTAATCTGGCTATCTCTTCTACAGTGGCTCAAGAGGCGTTTGCAAGTTTCATTGACCCTACGATGCTGCTAGCTCATTTTGCAAGGGACATGGATGTTTTCACATCTGACTTCCTCCGGCGCATCTTAGGTAATGAATTTTTATTCACAGATGATGTGGATTTGTTTTGCAGGACCATGCGATTCGTAGTGGAGGCCGAGCCTCATGATTATCCGTTGGCCTAGTACACGTCTATTATGTTATGCGAGTTATACAAGCACCCCTTGTCTGAAACTGTTCTGCGTCAGCGCATGAATGGTGTGAATGAAGGCCACCGACCCTAGCACACCATGCATGAGGTCCTAATACCTGTATACATTGACCACCACTTTGTATTATTGCGTTTGGATTTGAGTATAGGGCACGCGGTGCTTTATGATCCCAATCAAGGACATGGATTCAACAAAAGGAAGTGGCAGCTAGTCCACGACCTCATGAAACGAATCAAGGATGCAATGAAGAAAGAGGGGTTATTGCAGGACAAATTGCCTCTTATTCATCTCACGGAAATGGAATTCCCTCAGCAACCTGATCAGTTCAGCTGTGGGATTTTTGTTTGTTATTATATGCTGGCTATTTTGCAGCAGCGAGATACATGGACTATACGCGGTGAAACTTCAGCCGATTTTGTGGCTCGGGTGCGGCAATTGGTGGCCCAAGTGATCTACTAATATAGCTTACTAGTAAATCGGTCAGGTTCTTCTTAACCTCTCTACCATGCCATGAGGACATAGCATCTTTTTAGTGTGGTGTGTGGAGTGGCTCACGCCACTTGTTTGTCCTTTATTTTGCTTGATTGTATGTGTTGGTTTGTTTTGGTTTGTTTTGGTTTGTTTCGTAGTTATAATGTTCTTTTTATTTTGTGTGATTGTTTGAGTTGCTTGATTGTGTGATTTGCATGTGGAGAGGCATGGATACTAGGTATGCAATTTTGGCTTAAATTTTAATTTTTATGCCACATTAGTATCATGTTGTGATAAGGGTGTTAAAGTAATTAAGGTGTGTTATGATTTCGTTTAAGCATGTCTTTACTTCTTGAATGATATCACCATGTTTTTGGAGCTGAAGTTTGAATATTAGCTGAGCATGACATGTTAGGATAACACTTAGTGACGCTTAGAGTTGAGCGAAAGAAAATCCAAAAGGAAAATGAGAAAAACCTCTTTCTAGCCCTTGAGTGACATTTATGGTTTATGGGTAATAGTTTGATTTGATGCTCCTCTCTGCATTTAACATTAGTTATTTAATGGTAGGAGTTAAGTAAGCATGATGATTACTTATTAGTGCTCAGTGTTTGGTGTGTTGCTAGTGATACAAGGCCATTTAAGTCACTTTGACTTCCTATGTATCCTAGTTTTTGTTTTGTTGTGTTGTAAATGTAGAAGGCTGTGATATAGAATGTGAAAAAGCCATCACTTAATTTGATAATGGGATGTGAGACATCAATGAATTTCTGTCTCTCCTTATGTAGCAAAATGGCAAGGGGTATGCATTAGAAAAATCAGTCTTATTTATGTGTTATGTGAGTAAAAAAAAGAAAGAAAAAAAGACTGAATAATCCATCAAGGGAGAGCATAAAATGTAACCTTGTAACGTTATTATTTAAAAGAAGGATAAAAAAAAAACAAAAAAAAAAAAAAAAAACAAAAAGTTTTCAGAATAAAAGCCATACTGGCTGAGTTGTGTTTATTTAGAGTGTTGAGCTCATTTCTTTGGCTCAAGGTGTGTTTTATCAATCATTAGAGTAGAGTGTGAGTTAATTGAGAATAGAATAGTGTGTGAGTTTTCAAACAAAGTAGAATAGAGAGTGTGTTTCCTTTGATGCGCACAATAAGGAACTCTCATGTTGCTTGGCAAGTACTTAATTAATAACTAGTGGAGAATGTAGGAGGAGCCTTCCACTCATTGATTTTCTGTTAGGTATAGTACTTGGGCTTGTGTGGAGAGAAATGAGAGTTTATATTTGAGTGAGGTAGCTTTATCCTAGGTGAGAACTTTAAGGGAAATAGGTGCTGTTTTATCATGGTATGCTTGCTAATGTCTAAATTTTTAGTGATGAGATTGCATGGTTGTTGGACTAAGGGGTATGGACATGAATGAGCTAAATTATAATTCATTTGGTTACTTAAATTCCCACTTCATTATGATAGAGTTACATGCCTAGGAAACCATGACTCCCCTTGATTTTATTTATCTCATTTTCATTCCAGTGCGACTGTGTGTTTATTTTATTTTTGCATGCTTGTATGTTTTTGCTTGAGGACAAGCAATGGTTCAAGTGTGGTGTACTTGATAATGTGCATTTATGCCATTATTCTAGTGCAGATTTAGGATATTAAAGAGCATGATTAGAGCTTAATTCATCCATATTTCTTAGATATCTGCTCTAACACCCTAGGAAGACTGCTTGGCCTATATATATATATATATATATATATATATATATATATATATATATATATGTTTTTGAGCTGTTTTGGCAGGTTTTTTAGGCAATTTCATTTCATGGACATCAGCCAAATCACTTCATTTACCAAAGAAGGAACTTGTGGCAAAATAGGGCAGCTTGAGGAGGCAAAACAAGAGTGCACGCCATATGGACCATTATGACGTGCAAGGATTTTATTGCAGCCCTGCCTTCTACACATTTCAATGAAGCTTGGAGCAAAATTTCAGACCATTTGGAGGTGCACGTCATATGGCCATATGATGTGCAATGTGCCGTGCAGCTGGATTTTTGCATCGATTGCTTTGTTTTGTTATTTTAAGCACTTTTCTCTAAAGCACCTAGTCCAAATTATGCCTGGTTCGAGTTGTACTCAAGTTGGAAGAAGAATGAAAACTACTTATCAAAACTACGTCGTTTTGATAAGTGGCAACTGTTGACGGCTAGGGCACTCATTGCACAGCAGTTTTCTCTATAAATAGAGGAGGCAGCAGCCCTTTTGGAGCATGTAGAGAGGGGGGCACGTTTTTAGAGAGAGAGAGGCTGACGGTTTTGGAGGCTAGGATTCTGATCCTGGAGCTGCCGGCCCTAGGAGATCTGATGGCTGGGAAAGACCTAAAGTTGGAGTTTTGCTGCACCTGCTTGAGGATGATGTTCTTTATTTCTTATTGTTTATCCAAGAACATGTGTGAGTAGTTTCCTTTATCTAGAGGAGCAATGTAGCCCCCTATGTTATCAAACTGATTGATTGAATATTGAGTTTGTTTAATTGAGATTGCATGTTTTATGGATCTGTTCTTATCTTTTAATATCTGGGTGGTACACCTGGGTTTTCTTAGCCTTAGTCTGAGGCTGATCTTTGATTCATAACATATTTGTGATTGGTGTGACCATTATCCTGTCATGAGTATGATAATTAGGCTTTACATGTTGATGTCATGATGACCGTTCAGGCAGACAACACTTAGAAGGGCTGGCAATGACCAATTGCAGTACCTTGGCTTAGTTATAGCATGTTATCAATTAAATAATCTCAATAACCTTACAATCAGTAGAAACAACATAGGGAGGTGAAGTTGTGACCCTAGATGCGTTTATTCAGAAAACCAAATAAAAATTAGATCTTTAGTTATAAAAAGAATTCGTTTTTGCCAAGACATTTTATAGAGCAAGAGTAATTGAGTGGTTTGGTTTAAAAAACTAGAGAACTAGGCTAATCCCTGTGGGTTCGACCCCTTACTTTCTACTATTCTGTTTAGTGCAAACTAAGGGAATTAATTATCTTGAAGAGAGGTTTAACGACGTTAGCTAACTCTTTTAGGGAGGCTAAAAATCTGTCTATCATGCTGCGAGGCTATGAGCTTCGAGGCTACAAGGCTTCGAGGCTACGAGCCTTCGAGGCTGCGAACCTTCGAGGCAGCGGCTACGAACCTTCGACGCAGCAGCTACGAACCTTCGAGGCAGCGACCATGAACCTTCGAGGCAGCGGCTACGAACCTTCGAGGTAGTGACCATAAATTCGCTTGAACTGTTTCTGGGAGATTTTCGCAATCATATTTTCGGTTAGTTTGACCGAGGGCGTTAACCGTCTTTTCGCAAGTTTGACTTTTCATGCCCAAAACTATTTTAGTCATAACTTCTTTGTTTCAAGTCGGATTTGGGCACGGTTAAGTGTGTTAGTCTCCAGATTTTGTCCTCTATCCTTTGGTGCTGACCTGAGGGTATTTTGATGTCCCTCAAAAATGACTCTCATTCTTGGACTTCTCAGTTGCGATCTGGCCCGATCAAAATGGGGTCCAACACACGCGACATCATCTGACCACTCTAACATGGTCAAATGCCCGATAATGTGTTACAAGGATGGAATCTTGGAAAAGTAATTGACATGTTTTGTTCATGAAAGAGGGACGCACTTCCACGAAACATTTGAAGGAAATTAAAGTTCATTTGATGCTTCAAATTCATGCTCGTGACATCCGACTATGTCTTTGTGCAGACACGTTTCTGGCATGATAGTACATTTCAAGGCTTCAAGAAAAATAAGGACTGAATTGGCCTTGCTCGTGACAGTGGGATGTCACGGGCAAGTCAATTTCTTGTCTTTTGGGGCTTAAATTTTTGTGGTAGCTAGCTGGGTTTACGAGTCTTCAAGTCTTAGTGTCGAAGGGTCAAGGGTTGAAGTTAATGGTCAAAGGTCAATCCTCGAAGACTCAAAGGCAAGCTTCGGAGCTTCAAGTCTACGAGTCTACGAGTCTACGAGTCTTCGAGTCTTAACTTTTAATTACCCTTTTACCCCCACCTAAAATGCCAAAACGGACAACCTTTTGAAGATTGTTTGGGAATACCCGTATTTGCCTATATAGACGTTTTAGAGAATTTCACATAGTCACTTTTCTGGGCAGTTTGACCAGGGGCATTGACCGTCTTTTGACAAGTTTGACTTTTTCTAATGAAAGTTGTTTTGACCATAACTTCTTCGTTTTTCATCCGAATTGAGCTTAGTCAAGTACGTTATTCTCCAAATTTCACACTCTATCACCTGATGTTGCCCTTGGGGCACTTTAGGGGCTTGTAACAGGGGTCATCAATGTTGGGCTTCCCTGCTCGTGTCAGTGTATCCATCTTATGCAAATTGGGGTTAAACATCAACTCCAAACCATTCCTTGGTAGGGTGGAATCTTTAATAACTTGTTCAGCAAGGTATATGGCATGGGCAGAAAAATATATAAAATGGAATTAGTATGTCCAACCTGGACAAAATGGGGTCCAATAGTCAGCAGCTTCGTAGTCAGTAGCTTCGGAGTCCGCAGCTTCACTTCACAGTAATTCTTCCATAGCTTCACTCTACAGTAGTGTTCTGCGACAGTGTTCTGCAGTAGTGCAACTGCACTGGACTGGACCACTAGGATTTACATTGTAACAGTTAAAGTATTATACTTAAGTTACAATGTAAATAGCGAAATATCCCCCTTTCGGATTCAAGGAAAATACTAGAAAATTAAATTCTCACTCCTCCAAAATGTGAAAATTGGGATTTAGTGTAAAATCTCAAAAAAATCCAGTTTTTTGTAGAGGTGAATTTTCGGAAAGTGGGGTCAGACATCTCAGAAAAATCTCCAAAAATCAGATTATCTTAGTTATGATATGGGGACCCAATGCCAGGACTTTTTATTGTAAGAAAACAACTGTTATGAGTATCTTCTTCATTGGTTAAGGCATGAGGATCAATTTGTGAAGACTTGCCTCAATTATAAAGGGAGTGTTGTGAACCTTATTGTTATACTGGTGTTGGTATGTTGGTTTGAGGATTTGGGGCTTAGACTCCATGACTTGTTTGTGTTCTCACCGTGAGGCATATGTGATATTATGTGGTTGACGTGATAGGCTAAGGCCTGGGTTGAGCCGTTGAGCTTGTGGAGCTAGGGCTGAGTGCCCTGAGCTAAGATCCTGTAGAGGATCGTGTTGAGCCATTGAGCTGGTGAGCCGTTAAGCTCGTGGAGCTAGGCCTTAGTGCCCTGAGCTAGGATCCTGTTGAGGATCGTGGATGAGCTGTCCCGTGTGGGAAGGCTGGGTCCTGATGCTTGTTTGCAGACTGAGTCCTGATGATTGTGTACACTACATAGTGCACGAGTACACAGAGCATATAGTATGGACTTGTATGTTTGCATGATGTGGAGTATTGGGTCACCTACTGAGCTTGTCGCTCACCCGTACTTATTATTTCTCTTTTCATGTGTGACCCGAGACTAGTGGAGGACTTTTTTCTAGGAGGACGTGCTCACTACTCTGATGTATGATACAGTACTGTATTCTGTATTATTTTGTGTGATATCCTGGACAAGGGTCCGTGGACATTGGTATTATATACTGTTTGTCATATGATATTTGTATAACTGTTTGACATACTATATGCATGTTGATGTATGGGAAAGTACAAAATTACCCTTGAAGTATGACTGTAGAGGGTTGCATATTTGAGACAGCACCTGCGGTGTAGTCTCTATTGGTGTTAGTCACCTACCCCTTGACCTTTCGGGTGCGGGCAAGGAGAAGTCATGTTCCTAGTTCCGGCAACCCCTAAAATTTGGGGGCATGACAGGTTAGCATCCAGATAACATATATATATATATATATATATATATATATATATATATATATATATATTATCACCATTAGGTGATGCTAGGCCATTCGGCCTGGCCTTTCCCACGAGATACAGGTAGCCTTTCCCGCAAAACACAAGTAGTGACCCTACTGCATGAACCTATAGAATGGTGATGGGGCAAAAAAAAAAAATGACATATATATATATATATATATATATATATATATATATATATATATATATGATAATACCACTAGTCACAACAACAATAGTCCGTTACCACCTCACCACCACCTAAAGATCTTGATCACCCGTTTACAAGAGAAAAATAATATTTCGTTCCCCTTTATGGTGTCAGGGTGTGTAGCAATAGGCCAACATACAATTTCATGGTAGAATATATATTGGTATGTATATATAATATATGAGTTAAAAATATATATTTATAAATATTATTGGGTCTGATATCATTAGCCTAAAATATTTATAAATGCTGCTTGGATTCGATATTATTTGTTAGGTAATATAAATACTATTGAGTTTAATATTAGTAGTTATTCAAATAAAAAGTGTTCGGGCTTATATTGTTGGTTTAATTATATAAATGTGAAATTGGGCTTGTTATTATTTGTTGGCATTAGAATTGTCATTCATGGTACGTTATTGCTGGTTTGTTGATTTACATATTTTGTATGACTGATGTATTAAATACTGACTATTGAAATTTTTGTTTATTATTTACATGTGTGGAATTGGTGGAGGAGCTGGTTGGGTTAACTGTGGATCCTACATAGGGCTGGCAAGAGGCCGCAGGTCTCCTATGTGGCTGGTTAGCCCTGGTCCCATATGTGGCAGGTTGTTGTTAGGGACACTATAGGTCCCACATATGGCTCTATGGTAATGTTGGGATTCTTGGAGTGGGTAGCGGGGATCCTGCGGATGTTTGGATTACTGGTGTCAACCTTTCACGGATTTTATGTAATATGTGATATCTTATTTTGTAATTATATGCAAGTTTACTATGATAGAGTAGGGCACTACACTGGCACAAACATATACTGATCATATAGACTTAGGGTTTTATATTATAGGATGGTGGAGATGGGAATCACCTACTAGGCATTTGTGGTCACCCAACTTTATTTCTATTTCATACAAGTTATAGGGTGGTTGACCCGTATAAATTGTGTCTATAGGTTTTGCAGCAAGTGCACTGGTCAAGTAATAAAATGGAGTATTAAGACTCCGGTTGTCGAACCCACAGGGAGGTAGCTAATGCTGTTAAGCAGCAAACACTAAGCTAATAAGTTGATTTTATGTCTGGACAATTGATTTTTGTTGTACACATAGTTTGAACGAAAAATGATTAAATCAGAATGTTGGCAAGCTATTGGTCTAGAAATTTCAGTGATTAAGGATCTAGGGTCACAATGTTTACCACCCAATCGATTGTAATAGTCTGGTTATGGCTCTTGTTCTTGATTTATGTTCTAGTTTATGTTCATGTTGATTATCTCCTACCTATCTTACATTTGGTCCATGCTAAGATAGATTTAAGGCTTTTATCCCATTTGGTCCATGTGCATAAAAGTGATCAAGGTAGATAAACAATCTAATATTTGCAGACTTGGTCCATCATGTAATATTAAATCTAATTCACTAGTGTTCTACCCTATACAAGGGCTAAGATTACCTAATTATGCATAAAGTAGGCATTTCCATTCAAGCAAGTGAATTAAACAAGAACTGAATTCTATTTTATTGAACAACTATAACCAAACTGAATACAATTTACTGGGGGCTGCATTGCTCCCCTAGACGAATAAAACTACTCCATAATCATGACAAAAGCAATAACAATTACAAGAAAGAACATGATTACAGTACCAGGACAATAAAGGAAGACCCCAAGATGAACCAGGACTCCAGCCTCCAACGACTCCGGCGTCTGCTGCCCAAAATCACTCCTTGCCAAGGATAATCCGATCTTTTAGCAATGGCTATAGCTCTTTTCAGAACTCAGATCGGATTCTCCCACTCAAGATGATTTACAATGCCTCCCAAGCCCCCTATTTATAGGATTTAGTGGGCCAAATTAGGGTTACAAAAAGTGTGCCCTAATTATAAATGTGGTGCAGACCAAAACAACGTCGTTTTGGTTAGTGACACTATTCGACGTTCTAGGCGAAATAAAACTCAAACTACACCAAATTTGACCCCAGTTCTTTAGAGGAAAATGATTAAAACAACAAAACACATCATTTGGAGCTCAAAAATGCCTGCACGTGAGAATGCACGTGAGAAGACCCTTTTCACGTGCAGCTCCAATTCGACTCAAATTTGCTCCAAAGCTTCCTCTTGAGTTGTAGAAGGCATCCATGCAATAAAATCCTTGCACGTGAGAATGCACGTGAGAAAGCTTTTCACATGCACCTTGATTTTGCCTTCATTTTGCCTCCATCTTCTTCCTATAGCTTCCTCTTGAGTGTATGGAGTGATCTAGCGAAGGTGTGTGGGAAAAGGTTGCTCCAAAACCTGCCAAAAACACTCAAAAAGTACCACTATAGACCAAACAGGGTCTTCCTAGGAGTTAGAGTAAATATGTGTAAAATAGCATGCAAATAGGTACAAAACATACGCTAAAACACCCTATATAAGGTCTAGGATAACGGCATAAATGCACGTTATCAGTGGTGGAGCCATAGTAGAGCAAGTCGAGACATCTTTAGTGTAGGATTTATTCTATAGATTCTGTTTGTTTACTATTTTATTATTTTACTTCACGGACTTGCATCCGTGACAGTTCTATGAACTTTATTGGTGAAACTTATATGTGAGTTATTTTGTGTGTTGGATATTTATGGGATTTGAATGCATTGTCATACCTTTTTAATAAATCTTGAATTGAATTCATTAGAAAGTACAATTCTACCTCTGTTCTAGTCTTGTATAGGACTAGATCAAACACCAACCCCTCGACCCCTAGAGTGTGGGTGTGGGGAAGTCACGTTCCCAGTTCAGTTGTTTTCAGAATTTGGGGGCGTGACAGCTTGGGACTCCAGAGGTAGTAATGTTGACGGGAGGGTGAGACTCCAAAGACCAATTGGTAGGAACTACGCCGGAAGTGGAGCACTATTGGCTTGACCTGTAAATGAACCTATTTTTTTTGCCGATAAAAAAGAAAATCGAACTGGGGAAACTAACAAAAGGTTTCAGTAATGAGAAGAGAGAATGTGTGTATGGGTATTTGAAAAACTAGAGAGAGAGGTGGATCGAAAAATAGTCAGATTGTATGGCTTTTTATTTTTGTGTGCCTGTGAACAAGGGAGCTGGGCGAAATTGCAGAGGGAATGACAGTAATTTAGAGTGTTTTCTAGGCATAGTGTTTGTTTGGGTGAGAGTACTGAAAAGATGATAGAATAATAGAGTTTTTCATTTTTTGGTAGTATGGTAGTGTTGTTCCCGCAAGGTTAAGTTGTCATTGTTGTCAACATGTTGCAGGAAACAGAACGCGCAGGCTCGAAGGTCTGGGTTGAAGATCTGCCGTACTTGGTTGGACTACTTCATAGAGTGATCTCTTAGAGTGAGCTCATAGAGGGAGTCTACCTATGTACGTCATAACTCGAAGGTCGTAGACTCGAAGGTCGTAGATCAAAAGACTCGAAGGTTATAGATCAAAAGACTCGAAGGTCATAGATCAAAAGACTCGAAGGTCGAAGACTCGCAGGACGTAGACTGACAGATCATGAGGCTCGTAGCACCTTCAAAGGACCACGGGGTCGAAGCCTCGTAGTGGAACAGGGTTGAAGCCTCGAAGGAACACAGGGTCGTAGGGTCGTAAACTCAAGGTGCAGACAGATGCAAAGCCACGTCTCGCAGATTCGAAGCTAAGACTCATAGAGTCGTAGCTCATAGGGTCGTAGATTGAAGCTCGCAGGGTCGTAGGACCTGTTGCACAAACCCGTAAGTAGCTACTAGCCAAGGCAGAATGCAATTGTCCTACTCGAAGACTCGTAGAGCTTAAAAGCTCATAGCACTGATTCTGACCTAGCTTTGAAGCCAGAGAGCAGAAGTATTGGAAGATAAATGCCCTTGGTTCGAAGACTCAGACTTGAAGAATCGAAGAGGAAGACTCATACACTCATAGAAAAGCTACGAGGCAATATCTCCGAGGCTGTGGCTTGTGAAAGGAACAGAGCACGCTACGAAGGAGTGAAACGCGTGGACACTCACCGTTTCAGTAAGTCGTTACTCGGGTAGTGGTTTTAAGTACACTAAGTACTGCAAAACATGTGGACGTCATCCGAGAGGGGTTTAACTTGTTTCTACGGTGAAATCACTGGATGAAACATGCTTAACCCTAGCTGGAGGGTTTCAGACTTCGGCTGGCCTATAAAAAGCAAGTAATGTGCCTGACGTATGAGTACGCCGAATAATATTCTTTGTGTAGTGAAGAAACGTATCTACAGAGATACAAAAGGCGACGTAGAGTAGTTCATAAAAATAGAGAGAGAGGGAGATTGAAAGAAAGATAATAGTGAGTTCATCCATCTTTCTTCCTCATACATTTGGTGAACAGATCGTGAGTCCGGCAAAGGAGTGATTGAAGGTCGAGCATAGCAAACGGTTATCAACGCAGGAGCAGGTTGCGCAGACAGATTTTTACAGTGAGTAAAGTCTAGAGCAATACTATTTTTGTATTTGTATTGAAAAGAAGAGAGTTGATCCTATTTGTAAAAAGGGCTAGACCCTACTATACTACAGGATATATAGTGGATTGGACTTAGTGTAGGTACACCCTCACCACCGTGGAGTAGATCACATTGATCGAACCACATATATTGTGTGTCTCTGTCTTTCTTTCCCATACATGCTTGCTTGTGATTGATTATGCATGAGACACTAATACATCACCCAAACGAAGACCACATCAGTGAAAGAACTCTCCTAAGTATCCTACTAATAAAACTTAAGGAAAAGTTTTATAGTATACAGATTCACCCCCCTCTCTGTATACAAACACAAACATCAAGATAACTGTGCTTGGAACCTGGGAATATCAATTGGTATCAGAGCCTAGTTCTCACTGGAGGCAGATCTATCACTTTGTGGAGAAGTGATCTCACAGCTTGATAAGTTAGTGTTGTTTGAGATCTGTGGCTTAACAACTTAGTGACCAAGCAAGAGTCTTTAAATGGAGATTCCAATCAGCGGACCGAGTACTAGCTCCAACTACGCAAGAGAGTGCCTATCTTTGATGACACAAATTATAAGATGTGGAGAGCGAGGATGGAGACTGTGTTTATGTCCATGGGTATAGACGTTGAGTAGGTAATCAGAGATGGATATATTGAACCAGCCAACGACAGAGAACCCACAGAAACTGAAAGAAGAACCTATGAGCTAAACAGCAGAGCTCTGAGTGTCATTACATTAGCACTCATAGACTCTGAATATGCAAAGGTGATGGATTGCAGGGTTGCGAAGGATTTATGGGATAGACTCGAAAGTGTCTATCAAGGTTATGGCAGACTAAAGGAAACCAGGATGCAACTGTATACTCAAAGATTCGAAGCTCTCAAGATGGAGGAGCAAGAGAGTATACAGGAGTTCTATGTACGATTAACAAAAATTGTCAATGACATGCGAAGTCATGGCAAAAATAAAAAGAACTTTTCCATAGTAAAAAAGGTATTGAGAGTTCTACCCAAAAGATTCATTCCACGGGTGGAAGTTTTGGAAAACAACAAAGACCTGGAGACAATGTCATTGCAGGAGTTGCAATGTAGTCTGACTGCATTCGAGATGAAGCTACACTCTTATGAAGAGCCATCTACATCTACATCCCAACCCACAACCAAGGAATCAAAAGAAGTAGCCTTGAAGGCTATGAGAAAATTAAAATTAAAGAAGGAAGCTGAGTCCTCAGACGAACAAGAGGACAGTGACAGTGAAGATGGTAAAGATGAGGTGGTAGCCTACTTCACCAGAAAATTTAGAAAGAGTGGAGCAGGAAAGCAAGCTGGAGGAAAAGGGAAAGGAGGGCTTTCCCTCAGATGTTTTAAATGTGGAAAGCGGGGGCACTTTGTATCTCAATGCAAAGTGAAAGCTAATGACTCAGATGATGAAGCCTCATATGAAGAGGATACAAAGTGGAAGAAGTCATCATACCGAAGAAGCTATTCCACAAGAAGACCAGCAGCTCCACAGAAGAAGAAGGGCTCACACAAGAACTACATGAGCCGGATTACTGAATTTGATGATAAAGAGGAATGTTCATCAGATTGTGCCTTTGTGACCAAGATAGAGGTAGACAATGGTAGCACTGCCTTTGAGGAGGATGAGGCAGTAGAAGAAGAAGTAGATCTGGAGAAGGAGCTAGAGCTTGCTACTGAGGAGATCCGCAAGAGAGGTTGCAAGATAAAGCAGGTCAAGGGAGAGCTCAAGCTAGCCAAGGAAGAGCTTGGTGAAATCAGAGGTGAGAAGGATATGGTGTTGGTGGACTCCAAGGCATTCTGCGAGGAGATTGTCAATCTAAAGCTCAAGTTAGAGGAGCAGATCAAGATTTTTGATGACATCACCATAGAACTTACCACCAGAGACACCACACTCCAATTGCTTGAAGAAGAACTGGTAGGCCTTCAACAGATGGAGCCAGTTAAGCCTCAACCTCTGGCATCTCCCAGATCAGATCACTCATCACAGCACCAGATGCTCAGAAGAACGGGGCGACACCGCATGTTACGGGAATGGTTATCAACTCAGATAATGCTACGAAGGTAGTCAATCCTTTTTCCCATGACAATCCATTGGATGAAATGGAGAGAGTGAATGACGTGATCCCGAGCGACATGAAAGGGAAGGATGGCGTAAATGATGAGAAGATGGAGAGACATCTGAAGGAGTCCAAGCTCAATGGAGTGACCAAATACGTTCAGAAATCTAAGCATTCCAAGAATGTGAAGAAATCTAATGCAATTGTCATTTTTTCAAGTGTTCGGGTGCCCCTCAAGAAAGAAGGTAAACCTGTGTGTAGGTCCCAAAGTGAGTCTAGAGGGGGGGGGGGGGTGAATAGACTTTCTTCGTGTGCGGAAGCTAGGACGTTAGCTGGTTTTGGATTCCTCTACAGATGATGGAAGTATTTATGGAGAAGATGCCGATAGTGTTGTGAATGATATCATGGGTGATGATGAACTATCAGACAAAACTGAGATAAGAGTAAATGCTCTTTTCTCAACAGATCTCAGTTGTGAAAGTGATGGTTTATGATAGATCGAAGTATGGAAAACAACACAGAGATTTAGACTTAATGGAAGTGCTAGATCTTTGATGGACAAGAGGTTTTTGAATAATTAGATGGATTACTCTTGTTCTTGGTTCAACGTGGCGCACAACACTTGGAAGGATTCTCTTTCAAAGTCTCTCTCTCTCTATTGTTAATGGAACTCTCTCATTAGTTCTGCAAAGGATTATTTATTTCAAGTGTGTCAGAACCATCTCCTTGTGTTCTGTGTGTTTCCTTCTTTTGAGAGAGAGGTTAAACTCTTGATTTTGTCATTTTGTGTGTGAGAGATATATTTAAGATTAAAGTGCTCGTACGCTATGATGTCCATCCCGACAGACTGACTTCCCACCACTGAAAATGCGGAATGTCAGGGGATGGGTTGATCTGCTTTGATTTGCAGATCAGATGCCCATACTGCGTATTTGACATGCAGTCGATCTTGGCCATTCATTCGTGGATGTTAGTTGGCACTAATTAATGTGTCATTAATGCGCTCAATTGCTCGGGACGGCGCAGACTTGCTGTACGAACCCTAGCTGAAGATATCGCTAAGTGACTATGTTTAGGGTTGTAAGTTTGCGTCGGAAGTAGATGCCTCGTAGGTTCGGTGACTCGAAGATTTCAGTTAAAACCTGTAAGAAGTTGCGAAGTTCCGCTCCAGGCTTTATAGTGTTTCTGCGAGTCTACGACTCATATCTTTGAGTCTTCGAGGCTAGAGTTCAGGTTGGATTAGCCTTTTGTGTCACTCTATTAACTGAAGTCTACGACTCTGCGAGTCTGCGACTTTTCGAATGATGCTTAGAGTGACTTCTTCGTAGTCCGTCTAATCTACTTGTTATTATAGCTACGAGTCTACGACCTTCGGGTCTCTCAGTTTACTGTATTTGACTAAGTGGCTCTGAAAATCTTCGACTCTACGAGTCTTAAACTTCGCTTTTCTTCCTTAGTTTTTCACAGAGGCTCATAAACTGAGTTTCTGTATGGCTACGACCCTTCATCTACAACTCTCAGCCATCGATCTCCGAGTCTAGAAGTGTGGCAATTTCTTTATAGTAACTGTATCCCTTGAGTCTACGAGTCTACGACTCTACGACCCTTGAGTTACAGTTTCAGTTGTTCGCCAGTCTTTATAGCATGGACTCTTCGACCTTCAACCTAGGAGTCTACGAGTCCTGTTTCCTTAATAGTGTTCGCAGGTTTCGACTCTATGACTTTCAACCTACGAGTCTATGAGTCCTGTTTTCTTAACACTGTTCGAAGGCTTCAACTCTACGACTTTTCGAATGATGTAGTAGTCTTCGATCCAGCAGTTCTTCGATGCAGTTTGCTTCGAGGTGGACTACGAATTCAGCGAACAGTGGATTTCTCTGGACTTTTTCAACACTTAACAACACACATGGGATGCATATGACAATTCACATAATATTATTCATGATGAACAGTGTTGTGAGTGGAATTGAAATTACGTGCCCAGAACTTGATTTCTTTCAACCGTAATACCTGGTTTACATGTATGGCTACTGCATAACTACCATTTCACTCTCCATTTACCTTAGAAATGACTAAGTACTTCGTCACACTACATCTTGTGTCAGAAAATGATCACTATGTTAACATAGCATCCAGTAAATCATGGTTTATCAATTGCAGCATTCCAGTCATGAATTTAGAGTCTCCTCACACATTTAGCAAAACTCACTCAGCGGAGGCCTCACCCTCTCACTCTCGGATCAGCATGTGAGTTTGATTTAGGAACTAGAATTACACTGTTTGGTATGCTCATGGTCAACCGAATCTTACCACAACCCTGATCCAACATTGATTTTCAGTCCAGCATAGATGTCTTGAGAGACAAGATGGCCCTATTGAGAATCAGAACACACACTTTATCATTGTCTAATTTACAACTCAGTATGGGTAGAGTTTGGAGTTTGATCATTCGGATTGTCTGTGTGAGTTATCTCTTTTCTTTTGTGGAGCACCAATTTTCAGTGCTTATTCATGAGCCTTTTTACATGGACAGAGCTCAACACAGTATCTTTTTGAATCACATGATCATATAATTTGACCTCCAACTATCACTCTAACAGAGACACAATCTGGGGGAATAGTGAGGACTCCCCCTAAGATAGGCAGTCAATCTATTGTCTATTATCCTTTTGCCTTTTTCACCTTGCCTTTTTCTAGCGAAAGGTAGTGACTCTTTTTAAGTAATAGGCTTTTTATGATTCTCAAAAACTACAGTCTCAGTCATCCTTTGAGCATTAAATCATTGAGGATCCTTTCCGTGCAAGCCAACAGTACCATGAGATACAATAGTTCCTGCTTGTTAATGAATGCAATGCCACACAGGTGATATTCGCTCAGAATAAAATGACAAGTAATGGGAATATCATTTAATTTAAACATAAAGGGAATTGCACTCATTTCACTCAAGACTTGAGGATTCATGACAGGTTGCACAAAGGACTTGAACCAGGTTCAGAGGTGGCAAGTTTCATCCATGTGATTTCTCACTTTCCTGCAGTAGACATGTATGAACCACACTTAGCCATTACTAATTTTCATGGAGACATAAACAGTTATTAACAGTGTCATACTTATGTTCATGCACAGGTAATTAGGTTGAAATGAAACACAAGACATGCTGTGAGACTTATGAATTTAAATCTAACATGCCAAGTTTTGTCAGAAGTTCATTGAACCTGGCTTCTTGCAGTGGTTTGGTGAATATGTCGGCAAGCTAGTCATTAATGGATATATACTCCGAGGAAATGTCTTTCTTCAGCACATGGTTATGTATGAAGTGATGTCTGACCTCAATGTGCTTAGTTTTGGGATGCATAACAGGATTGTTGGAGATTAAAATGGCCCTTGTATTGTCACAATACAGAGGCACGACCTTTAGGTTAAACCCATAGTTTGAAAGTTGACTGGCCATCCAAAGCAATTGAGCACAACAGCTTCCTGCAGCAATATATTTAGCTTTAGCTGTGGAGGTTGAAACTGAATTCTGTTTCTTGCTAAACCAGGATACAAGTCTGTTGCCAAGAAGTTGGCATGTTCCACTTGTGCTCTTTCTATCAATCCTGCATCCTGCAAAGTCTGCATATGAATATCCTCTCAGTTTCAAATCAGACTCTCTTGGATACCATAGTCCCAAATTCTCAGTTCCCTTCAGATACCGCATAATCCTCTGGACATGTGACAAGTGGGATTCCTTGGGATTAGCTTGGTATTTGGCACAGCTGCATGTTGCAAACATTATGTCAGGTATAGCAAGGATCCAATCATGCTTCTATATTCTGAGATATCGACCTCCTTGCCTGCTTCATCCATATCCAGTTTGGCGTTTGTAGGAATAGGAGTTTTCATGTGTGTCACATTAGTCATTCTAAACTTCTTCAGTATCTCCTTTGTGTATTTGGTTTGACTGATAAAAATTCCATCCTCCAACTGCTTGACCTCCAATCCAAGGAAGAATGAGAGTTCTCCCATCATACTCATTTCATATTCACTTTTCATTAGATAGGAGAAGTCTTCACATTGCTTTTTGTCCCTTGATCCGAAAATGATGTCATCCACATAAATTTGGACTATCAAGGGTGATCCTTTTCCTTCCTTGAGAAACAGTGTGGGTCAATTTTGCCTTTTCTGAACTTATTCTTGATCAGAAACTCTGACAATGTTTCATACCACGCTCTGGGAGCTTGTTTTAGTCCATAAAGAGCCTTTTTCAGTTTGTATACTTTGTGCTCTTGGTTTGGCTCTGGATATCTGGGTGGCTGTTCAACATAGACTTCTTCTTGGAGGTCTTCGTTCAAGAAAGCACTCTTGACATCCATCTGATAAACTTTGAAGCCCTTGAATGCTGCATATGCTAAGAACATGCGAATAGCCTCCAGTCTAGCAACTGGTGCAAAGGTTTCATCATAGTCGATTCCTTCTTCTTGTTTGTATCCTTTTGCAACTAGTCTGGCCTTGTTTCTGATTACAACACCATCAACATCAAGTTTGTTTCTAAAGATCCATTTCACGCCAATGACTTGCTGTGATCTGGGCCTGTTGACCAACTCCCATACTTTCTGTCTTTTGAACTGATTTAACTCTTCTTGCATCGCATCAATCCAATGGTGATCCTGAACTGCATCATCAACTGATTTTGGCTCCACTTGTGATAGAAAACACATATATAGATTTTCATGGAGTGTGGCAGCCCTTGTTTTAACTCGTGCAGCAGGGTCTCCAATTATCAGTTCATAAGGGTGGTCCTTTAACCTCCTTCTTGCCTTTGGAAGGTCTTCTCTTTCTTCATGATGAATTCCCAATTGCTCAATGTCAGGTTCTTGGGCTGGTAGAAGTGGTAGAGACTGAACAGGTTGAATGTTAGAGTCATGATTTTCTGCTGATTTTTGACTTGGTTCCTCAGCAACCGGTTCAACTCTTTGTTCATCAGGTTCAGGTACATCTTCCATTGTTTCTATTGTAGTGGGATTATCTATGTCTTGGTCTTCTACAATGACAATGTTCTGCACTTCATTTACATTTGGGTCTCCTTTCTGCATTCCATGGTTAATCTCATCAAAAGAAACATGAATAGACTCTTCAACGACTTTGGTTCTTCTATTAAATACACAATAAGCCTTACTAGTCATGGAATATCTAACAAGATATCCATCATCTGATTTGGCATCAAACTTGTTCAAGTAATCCTTGCCATTGTTCAGAATGTGGCAAGTACACCCAAAGATCCTTAGGTGGCCAATGTTTGGTCTCCTTCCTTCCATAACTCATAGGGTGTTTTCATGGCTCGTTTGTTAATTAGAGTTATGTTTTGTACATAACAAGCGTGGCAATAGCTTCACCCATAGGGATTTTGGGAACTGAGCTCCTATCAACATGGTTCTAGCTGCTTCAACTAATGTTCGATTCTTTCTTTTAGCCACTCCATTTTGTTGTGGAGTTCTTGGTGCTGAGAAATTATGCTGGATACCATGTTCAATACAAAACTCTAACATATCAGAAAATTCAAATTCCTTGCCATGATCGCTGCGAATGTACTTAATAGAAAGACTCTTAACATTTGTTACCCAATTGAAGAGTTCAACAAGATTCTCAAATGTTTCACTTTTGTTTTTGAGAAACATGACCTATGTGTGTCTGGTATAGTCATCTACTACTGCAAGAAAGTATCGTGCACCAGATAAGTAAGACACATTTATTGGTCCACATAGGTCCATGTGCAGAAGTTCGAGTGGTTGTGTGATTGAGGCTTTATTTACACTCTTAAAGGAATGTTTAACCTGCTTACCCAGCTGACAATCCCTACAAGGGTGTTCTTTCTCATAAACATGCTTGGGTAAGCCCTCAACCAAATCAAGAGATGCCAGTTGAGACATAGTCTTAAAGTTCAAATGGCCAAATCTCTTGTGCCACAACCAACTAATGTCAGGTGAAGCTTTGGACAGAAAGCAAATTGGTTCAGCAGATTGAGCATTACCAAAGACCAACTTATATACATTGCCTTGTCTATGTCCATTTAGTTTCACCTCTTTGGAGACAGGGTCCATAACTGTGCAAGTGTGTTTAGTGAACAAAACTTCATAACCTTTGTCACACAATTGACTTATGCTCAACAGGTTATGTTTAAGACCTTGAACAACAGATACATTCTGAATTGAAATAGACCCATTAGAGAGAGTACCCTTACCAACAATCTTACCCTTTTTATTGTCCCCGAAAGTGACAGATGAAGCTGCAACCTCCCTTACCTCACTCAACAGAGAGGCATCATCTGTCATGTGCATGAATGCACATCGTCAAGATACCACCTGGCTGGAATTGATCTTTTGTTTCCGGTGGCTGCTTTCGACTCCAGGTACTGTTCTGTACAATGAGCAACTAAGTCTTGGGGGCCCAATTAAGATTGGGCTTTGGGTAAGTGAAAGCTGCAGTTGACAATTTAGGTTTCTAATAAGAAGGGGCAGATTTAACTTTCCATGCTAATCTTGGTGATCCTTCATTAGATTTGCTAACAGGCTTAATCTTTAGTTTTTCTGCATGTTTTCCTTCCTTATTGTTATCTTTGGCAGCTTTAGTAGGCACATGTTTGACAGTTTTCTTTACAGGTTTGGTCTTTAAGTCTTTTGAATGAGTAGCCTGTGTGTGCCTGGTTTGTTTCTTCCTATCGAGTTATTGTCACACCGCATATTTTTAGAGAAATTCAGATGTTTAAGGTTTACCCTGATTTACGTGGCGATCTCCTTCCTAAGATACTCATGGTAGAATCTGCACTAATAGGAGAGGTGTCCAACATCACAATAGATGGGGCATTTGACAGGTTTGGGTTGAACACTATGTCTCAAAGGTTTTGCTGGAGTGTTAAGAGGTTTCCTAGGTTTTCTCACATAACCTAGACCGTTCTTAACTCTACAATCAAAGACAAACTTAGGCTGGAAGGCAGCAGCCTTGCTGGATGAACCAGTCTCAAATGTAGTAGTGTGTCTACTTGGTTTTGTCTCTGGAATAACTACACCCTTACCCTTGCATTGGGATGTAGAGGATAGGTTGACTGAAGGTTCAGCTTTCAGTTCTATCTTAGCAACTATTGCATCACTGTCCTGAGATGCAACAGTAGCCAGGTCTTTGAGTTCGGGAGTTACTAGTTTGGGTGGACTAGCAATAGCCATTGGTACCTCCTTTCCAAACTCAAGGAGCACACGCCAGCCAGGAACAAAGCCAGCAAGACCCTTGGTCCGTATAGGGTAAGTCCGGGCCTTGGCTATTTGGTCTTCAGAGAAACCTAGACCTAAGGCTAGACCTTTAACATCCTGGAGTGGTCCTAAAGTGGGCTGCAATTTCAATGAGAATCTTGCCACTTTTGACCGATTAGTCTTTCCTTTTCCGATTCCGCTTTAGTTTCAGCTAGTTCCTTTTCAAGCCTATCGATGTCTTTATTAGCCAATTTTAGTTGTCCAGCTTTGTTCAAAAGATCATCGTGTGTGCTTCTCATCTCACTCACTTCACTCTTAATCTTCTCTCTCTTCTCTCATAATCATTTATAGAGTCTCTATATTCACATGAAAGCTGTTCCAGTTTAGAATAGTATCTTTCTTTGTCAGCTTTTATAGGGAGAAATTGTTCCTCTACATTTTTTAGAGCTCTATAGGTATCTTCGTATTCAATGTAGAGCTGTGCATAGGTTCTTACCTTGAGGGGAGGTGAATTATCAGCCATGAAGCAGATAAGACCCTTTTCTTTCTTCTCTTCATCGAAGATTCTTCTTCCTCCTCAATTTCACCGTTGAACTTGTTAGTGACAAAAGCCTTCTTCCTCTTGTCATCCTTTATGCTTGAGGAGCTTTTGGTCTTCTTCTTCCGTTCATTGCCTCCTTTTTCTCCCTCTTGACTTATAACGATCATGCGAAGTAGCTGGGCTTGTTGCAGTGGTAGCATTGCAACTTCTCCTTATCCTTTCCCTTAGAAAAGGATGAGGATGACTACCTTGCTTTTCTCCTTTAGTTCCCCCTTCTCTTTAGCAGTTTCTTGATCAGAAATGCCACTTCTTCATCTAAGGCACTATCTGAAATGAGTTCATCGCCTTCATCTTCTTCCTCTTCGAAGATGGTTCCCGGGGTTCGATAGTGACCTTAAAGGCAATAGACTTCTCCTTTTTCTTGGAAGGGTTCTCAAACGCCTCAAGCTCTTTTTTTTGCATTTCAAACATCTTGAGGTCCCCATATAATGCTTCCAAGGCACAAGACTTCCATTCCTTTAGCTGACGGATGGCTGATGTCTTTATTAGCAGTCTCAAGGGTAGAGATCTCAGAAATTTGTCATTCTTGTCCTTCTGAGAGATCTGAACGTTGTAAGTCTTCATCCGTTGAATCAGACCTGTGAACAGTTTATAGATATTGTCCAATGACTCCTTCGGTTCACATCTGAAGGCTTCGTACTCTTGCTTGAGCATGGAGATCTTGTTATCCTGTATTTGCCCGTCTCCCTTGTAGATGAGACAGAGCTTGTCCCATACCTCTTTAGCAGTCTCAAGATCCTTCACATCCGTGAACATGTCATCATCGAGTGCAGAGAAAAGTATGGCTTTTGCCTTGAAGCCGAGCTTTACTTTCCTCTGCTCCACCTTAGATTAACATGCCGGGCCTTTTGTCATTAACCGACCTCTCTGCATAATCTTTGGAGTGAAAGGTCTATTCTTTATTGTTTCCCGAGAGATACGTGTCGAACATGTCTAGGTGTGCTCTCATCCTTGCTTTCCATTTGGAAAAACGAGTAGGTGTGCACATAGGTACTTGGGAGGATGAGCCAGGCAAAACGTCGTAGAAGTCTTCTTGTTCTTTCTTGTTCTTGTTGGTACTCGGTTCTTCCTATTCCTGGTCTCCAGTCGCTCCTTCCTTTGGAGCACGGCGCCTTCAAGTTCCTCAATAGGAACGGGAGCTTGCTCGGGAGCCGGAGCCGCACCTGGCCTGGAATCCATGTCGGCCATTTAGGGATCTCTACGGAGTTGTAGAACTGTTCTAATACCAATTGTAGGTCCCAAAGTGAGTCTAGAGGGGGGGGGGTGAATAAACTTTCTTCGTGTGCGGAAGCTAGACTGTTAGCTAGTTTTGGATTCCTCTACAGATGACTACGATGGAAGTATTTATGGAGAAGATGATGATAGTGTTGTGAATGATATCATGGGTGATGATGAACTATCAGAAAAAACTGAGATAAGAGTAAATGCTCTTTTCACAACAGATCTCAGTTGTGAAAGTGATGGTTTATGATAGATCGAAGTGTGAAAAACAACAAAGAGATTTAGACTTAATGGAAGTGCTAGATCTTTGATAGACAAGAGGTTTTTGAATAATTAGATGGATTACTCTTGTTCTTGGTTCAACGCGGCGCACAACACTTGGAAGGATTCTCTCTCAGAGTCTCTCTCTCTCTATTGTTATTAGAACTCTCTCATTAGTTCTGCAAAGGATTATTTATTTCAAGTGTGTCAGAACCATCTCCTTGTGTTATGTGTGTTTCCTTCTTTTGAGAGAGAGGTTAAACTCTTGATTTTGTCGTTTTGTGTGTGAGAGATATATTTAAGATTAAAGTGCTCGTGCGCTATGATGTCCATCCCGATAGACTTACTTCCCACCACTGAAAATGCAGAATGTCAGGGGATGGGTTGATCTGCTTTGATTTGCAGATCAGATGCCCATACTACGTATTTGGCATGCAGTTGATCTTGGCCGTTCATCCGTGGATGGTAGTTGGCAGCAATTAATGTGTCATTAATGCGCTCAACTGCTCGGGACGGCACGGACTTCGTTGTACGAACCCTAGCTGACAATATCGCTAAGTGACTATGTTTAGGGTTATAAGTCTGCCTCGGAGGTAGATGTCTCGTCGGTTCGGTAACTCGAAGATTTTAGTTAAAACTTATAGGAAGTTGCGAAGTTCCACTCCAGACTTTATAGTGTTTCTACGAGTCTATGACTCATATCTTCGTGTCTTCGAGGCTAGAGTTCAGGTTGGATTAGCCTTTTGTGTCACTCTATTAACTGAAGTCTATGACTCTGCGAGTCTACGACTCTACGACTCTATGAGTCTGCGACTTTTCGAATGACGCTTAGAGTGACTTCTTCGTAGTCTGTCTAATCTACCTGTTATTATAGCTACGAGTCTACGACCCTAGCTTTGCGGCTCCACGACCTTTGGGTCTCTCAGTTTACTGTATTTGACTAAGTGGCTCTGAAAATCTTCGACTCTACGAGTCTTAAACTTTGCTTTTCTTCCTTAGTCTTTCACAGAGGCTCATAAACTGAGTTTCTGTATGGCTACGAGCCTTCAGCTACAACTCTCAGCCATTGATCTCTAAGTCTGGAAGTGTGGCAATTTCTTTATAGTAATTGTATCCCTTGAGTCTATGAGTCTACGACTCTATTAGTCTGGAGTGGTCCTAAAGTGGGCTGCGATTTCAGTCAGAATCTTGCCACTTTTGATCGATTAGTCTTTCCTTTTCCAGGTCCGCTTTAGTTTCGGCTAGTTCCTTTTCAAGCCTATCGATGTCTTTATTAGCCAATTTTAGTTGTCCAGCTTTGTTCAAAAGTTCATCGTGTGTGCTTCTCATCTCACTCACTTCGACTCTTAATCTTCTCTCTGTTCTCTCATAATCATTTATAGAGTCTTTATATTCACATGAAAGCTGTTCCAGGTTTAGAATAGTATCTTTCTTTGTCGGCTTTCATAGGGAGAAATTGTTCCTCTACATTTTTTAGAGCTCTATAGGTATCTTCATATTCAATGTAGAGCCGTGCATAGGTTCTTACCTTGAGGGGGAGGTGAATTATCAGCCATGAAGCGAGATAAGACTCTTTTCTTTCTTCTCTTCATCGAAGATTCTTCTTCCTCCTCAATTTCACTTGTTGAACTTGTTAGTGACAAAAGCCTTCTTCCTCTTGTCATCCTTTATGCTTGAGGAGCTTTTGGTCTTCTTCTTCCGCTCACCTGCCTCCTTTTTCTCCCTCTTGACTTATAACATCAGCGTGAAGTAGCCGGGCTTGTTGCAGTGGTAGCATTGTAACTTCTCCTTATCCTTTCCCTTAGAAAAGGATGAGGATGACTGCCTTGCTTTTCCCCTTTAGTTCCCCCTTCTCTTCAGCAGTTTCTTGATCAGAAATGCCACTTCTTCATCTAAGGCACTATCTGAAATGAGTTCATCAGCTTCATCTTCTTCCTCTTCTGAAGATGGTTCCCGGGGTTCAGTAGCAGCCTTAAAGGCAATAGACTTCTCCTTTTTCTTGGAAGGGTTCTCAAACGCCTCAAGCTCTTTTTTTTTGCATTTCAAACGTCTTGAGGTCCCCATATAATGCTTCCAAGGCACAAGACTTCCATTCCTTTAGCTGACGGATGGCTGATGTCTTTATTAGCAGTCTCAAGGGTAGAGATCTCAGAAATTTGTCATTCTTGTCCTTCTGAGAGATCTGAACGTTGTAAGTCTTCATCCGTTGAATCAGACCTGTGAACCGTTTATAGATATTGTCCAATGACTCCTTCGGTTCACATCTGAAGGCTTCGTACTCTTGCTTGAGCATGGAGATCTTGTTATCCTATATTTGCTCGTCTCCCTGTAGATGAGATAGAGCTTGTCCCATACCTCTTTAGCAGTCTCAAGATCCTTCACATCCGTGAACATCTCATCATCAAGTGCAGAGAAAAGTATGGCTTTTGCCTTGAAGCCGAGTTTTACTTTCCGCTGCTCCACCTTAGACTAACTGTCTGGGCCTTTTGTCATTAACCGACCTCTCTGCATAATCTTTGGAGTGAAAGGTCTATTCTTTATTGTTTCCCAGAGATACGTGTCGAACATGTCTAGGTGTGCTCTCATCCTTCCTTTCCATTTGGAAAAACGAGTAGGTGTGCACATAGGTACTTGGGAGGATGAGCCAGGCAAAACGTCGTAGAAGTCTTCTTGTTCTTTCTTGTTGCTGTTGGTACTCAGTTCTTCCTATTCCTGGTCTCCAGTCGCTCCTTCCTTTGGAGCACGACTGCCTTCAAGTTCCTCAATAGGAACGGGAGCTTGCTCGGGAGCTGGAGCAGCACTGCTGGAATCCATGTCGGCCATTTAGGGATCTCTACGGAGTTGTAGAACTGTTCTGATACCAATTGTAGGTCCCAAAGTGAGTCTAGAGGGGGGGGGGTGAATAGACTTTCTTCGTGTGCGGAAGCTAGACTGTTAGCTGGTTTTGGATTCCTCTACAGATGGCTATGATCGAAGTATTTATGGAGAAGATGATGATAGTGTTGTGAATGATATCATGGGTGATGATGAACTATCAGAAAAAACTGAGATAAGAGTAAATGCTCTTTTCACAACAGATCTCAGTTGTGAAAGTGATGGTTTATGATAGATTGAAGTGTGAAAAACAACAAAGAGATTTAGACTTAATGGAAGTGCTAGATCTTTGATAGACAAGAGGTTTTTTGAATAATCGGATGGATTACTCTTGTTCTTGGTTCAACGCGGCGCACAACACTTGGAAGGATTCTCTCTCGGTGTCTCTCTCTCTATTGTTATTAGAACTCTCTCATTAGTTCTGGCAAAGGATTATTTATTTCAAGTGTGTCGAACCATCTCCTTGTGTTATGTGTGTTTCCTTCTTTTGAGAGAGAGGTTAAACTCTTGATTTTGTCGTTTTGTGTGTGAGAGATATATTTAAGATTAAAGTGCTCGTGCGCCATGATGTCCATCCCGATAGACTGACTTCCCAACACTAAAAATGCGGAATGTCAGGGGATGGGTTGATCTGCTTTGATTTGCAGATCAGATGCCCATACTACGTATTTGGCATGCAGTCGATCTTGGCCATTCATCCGTGGATGGTAGTTGGCAGCAATTAATGTGTCATTAATGCGCTCAATCGCTCGGGACGGCACAGACTTCTTTGTATGAACCCTAGCCGACGAAATCGCTAAGTGACTATGTTTAGGGTTGTAAGTCTGCCTCGAGGTAGATGTCTCGTAGGTTCGGTGACTCGAAGATTTTAGTTAAAACTTATAGGAAGTTGCGAAGTTCCGCTCCGGACTTTATAGTGTTTCATGCGAGTCTATGACTCATATCTTCGTGTCTTCGAGGCTAGAGTTCAGGTTGGATTAGCCTTTTGTGTCACTCTATTAATCGAAGTCTATAACCTGCGAGTCTACGACTCTACGAGTCTGCGACTTTTCGAATGACGCTTAGAGTGACTTCTTCGTAGTCCGTCTAATCTACCTGTTATTATAGCTACGAGTCTACGACCCTAGCTCTGCGGCTCTACAACCTTCGGGTCTCTCGCCATCGTATTTGACTAAGTGGCTCGAAAATCTTCGACTCTACGAGTCTTAAACTTTGCTTTTCTTCCTTAGTCTTTCACGAGGCTCATAAACCGAGTTTTCGTATGGCTACGAGCCTTCGGCTACAACTCTCGACCATTGATCTCTCGAGTCCTGGAAGTTTGGCAATTTCTTTATAGTAACTGTATCCCTTGAGTCTATGAGTCTACGACTCTATGACCCTTGAGTTACAGTTTCAGTTGTTTGCTAGTCTTTATAGCATCGACTCTTCGACCTTCAACCTACGAGTCTACAAGTCCTGTTTACTTAACAGTGTTCGAAGGTTTCAACTCTACGACTTTCAACCTACGAGTCTACGAGTCCTATTTTCTTAACACTGTTCAAAGGCTTCGACTCTACGACTTTCAATCTATGAGTCTATGAGTCTAGTGGCAGTTTAAGTTCTGTTAATTGACTTAAGCGTTTTTATGGACTCTATAATTCTATGGGCTGCGAGTCTACGAGTCATTTAGCATTGGTTACTGTTCTTTAAAATTCTTCGACTTTATGAGTCTCTGAACTTGTCGATGCTTGCAGTAACTCTCTCTTTTCCATGCTACGACTCTACGACCTTCGACCCTGGATCTTCGAGTCACTAGATGTTCTATCACCATCTTGCTTCAAGTCTCCAGACCCTACGAGTCTGCGAGCCTCCCGCCAATGTGTCCTGTGATAGTTTTACTTCTACGAACTACGACTCTTCGACCCTACGACCTTCGGTTCTTTGAGTCTCTAGACTTAGACTATAATTTGGCAGCTTCATCAAATCCTGTGTTTTCAACACTTCCCGCTTCCTCACATTGATACCCTAGTGGACACCACAGCAAGGTATGCTCTATTCTCATTCAGGGATGGCTTCTTGGGCTACAATCAGATTCGTATGGCCCCCGAACACAAGGAGAGAACCATGTTTACAATATTTTGGGGCACATTCTGTTATAATGTGAGGCCTTTTGGTGTGAAGAATGCAGGGGCAACCTATCAGCGAGCCATGGTGACCCTATTCCACAACATGATGCATAAAGAAGTTGAGGTCTATGTGGATGACATGATAGCCAAATCGTGAAGCACTAAAATCACATTGAAGTACTCCGTAAGCTTTTTAACAGGCTACAGAAATATCAGCTCAAATTGAACCCCGAAAAATGCACTTTTGGAGCCATGTCGGGAAAACTGTTGGGCTTCATCGTGAGCCAAAAAGGAGTGGAAATGGATTCGGATAAAGTTCGAGCTATCCAAGAGATGCCCCAACCACGAACCATCAAGGAGGTTAGAGGATACCTTGGGAGATTGAATTACATTACACGATTCATTTCACAATTGACAGCCACATGTGAACCCATCTTCAAGACGTTACGGAAGAATAACCCCAAAAATTTGGAATGACGAGTGTCAAGAAGCTTTTGACAGGATCAAGCAATATCTGTCCAATCCACCTGTTTTGGTCCCACCTGATAACGTGCATTTATGCCGTTATTTTATAGCCTATTTAGGGTGTTTAAGAGCATGTTTAAAGCCTGTTTAGTACCATATTTCATATATATTTGCTCTAACCCCTAGAAAGACACTACTTGTGCTATATATGTGTTTTTGAGCTGTTTTGGGCAGGTTTTTAGATGATTTCTTCTCTAGTCATCAGCTAGACTTCTCTATCTCCTTAAGAGGGAGCTTATGGCAACTTATGAGCTCAAAAGGAGGCATTTTGAAGGCTACAAGCAACAAGGCTGCAAGAGGTCTCTTCACACTATCAGTGCTGAACAAACGTTTTGATTTATTTGACCATGAAGATGGCCTTAAAATATCATGTGCAGAAGGAAAAGTTGCTCCAAATGATGCCCTCTACCTCCCATAAAAATTTTAGAGCAAAAGGACAACAAAATATTTTGCACGTGATATTGGGATTTGATTTTTTTGACCTAGTAGGAGGCTTCATATGATATGACGTGAAGAACAAACATTGCTCCAAATGATGCCATCTACCTCTCATAAAAGTTTCAGAGCATTTGGAGGTGCACGTGATATGGCCATTGTCACGTGCAATATGACGTGCAGCCATATTTTTGCACAGTGACCTTTGTTTTGTTATGGTGATGACTTTTTCCTAAAGACCCTTGTCTAAATTCTGCTTGGTTTGAGTGTTATTAAGGTTAGAAGGAAGAATGGATGTCACTTACCAAAACTACGTCGTTTTGGTAGCGACAACAGCTGGCATTAGGGCACACTTTATACAATACCTACAGCCTTATAAGAGGAGGGATCTTGGAGGCAGCAAGGCATCAATTCTTGGAGACTGAGACGCAGACAGAGGATAAAGAGAGACGTTCTTGGAGATAGAAGCAGCTGTTGAGTTTGACGGCAAGGGGTTGCTGGCAGAGAAGGAGAAGTGTTGGGGCTATCAATCGTCTCTATTTCTCTCTCACTCTCTACTGGTACTATAATCATGTGTTATTCTGGGTTTATTGTGATTGTGAGAATGATTACGGGGTAAAACCTTATTTCTAGGGGAGCAATGTAGCCCCCAAGGTCTTGTAATGTTCTGGATTATGGAATTTTGCTTGTTGTTATATGGAATTCGGGTTTTTAATTAGTTCATCAATGTTTTAATTTAAGGTCTGATGTATGCATGATTAGACTATCTCAACCCTTGTCTAGGGTAGAATTTGATGAACTAGATTTGACATTACATGATGGACCAAATCTGTATCTGTTGAATTGGTTGTTTTCCTTTGAACACTTTTATTCTCATGGACCAAATGGTTTAAAAGACTTAAACTTCCCTTTTCATGGACCAAGTGTTAGGGCAGTGGGTGATGACCATTATAAACTTGGAATTAATCAAATGTTTTTAAGCAAGTACCATAAACAGAATATTATCAGGCATTGTGTGGTGAAATTGTGACCCTAGATCCTTTAATTCATTGCTATCTTCGAATTGCGTTACAATCTCAATAGCTTCTGCATTTTGCATGTTTAAGACTTATACTTTAATTTAAAAACTCAAAAATCAATTGTCCAGACATAAATTCAACTTGTTAGCTTAGTGCTTGCTGCTTAACAGCATTAGCTACCTCCCTGTGGGTTTGACAACCGGAGTCTTAATACTCCATTTTATTACTTGACCAGTGCACTTGCTGCAAAACCTATAAACACAATTTATTTAGGTCACCACCAATACCAGACAGGCCTTTAATCTTATACTTGACTGTCCAAGGGTCCTCAATGGGTTGTGTCTTGGGGCAACATCATTCTATAGGCAAGAAGGAGTAGGCCATTTATTATCTCAGCAAGAAGTTCACCATCCATGAAGAGAACTATACACCGTTGGAAAAGACATGTTGTGCCCTTGTGTGGATAACAAGATGATTAAGGCAATACACTCTTTATCATACCACATGGCTGATTTCGAGGCATGATCCACTCAAATATCTCTTGGAAAAGCCATCTATCTCTGGAAGAATTACCAAATGGCAATTGGTCCTATCGGAATATGATATCATCTACGTACCTCAAAAAGCTATAAAAGGAAGCGCAATAGCTAATTACTTGGCAGACAAAGTGCTAGAAGACTATGAGCCCATGACTATCGGCTTTCCAGATGAGCACATTAATATCATTACGGCCGAAGTATCAGACATATGGACGATGTGGTTTGATGATGCCTCCAGTCTCTTAGGTCACGATGTTGGGGCCATCTTGATATCTCCCAAAGGCGAACATTTCCCGATGGCGGCCAAGTTAACCTTCCCTTGTACAAATAATGTAGCAGAATATGAGGCCTGTGTGATGGGACTTCAATAAGCAATTAACAAAGGAATCAAAAAATTACGAGTGTTTGGCGATTCTGCACTTATCATTTTTCAAGTAAAGGGAGAATGGGAGACTCGAAACCACAAATTAATCCCATATCGGAAGCACGTTATGGAGTTGGCCAAACAATTCGAAGACATCACATTCGAGCATATGCCGAGGGAATACAATCAAATTCTTGATGCGCTGGCCACGTTAGCCTCCCTCCTTCGACTAGACACAACGTTGGAAGTCCAATCTTTTGATATTTGTATACAAGATATCCCTGCATATTGCATGGCCATTGAAGGAAATACCGAGGAAAAGCCTTGGTTTGATGACATCAGATAGTATTTGCTCAAGCAAGAATACCCAGCAGAGGCCTCTGAGTCTAATAAAAGAAATATTCGAAAGTCGGCATCCAATTATTACCTTGATGGTCCCATCCTACATAAGCGAAATCATGACATGGTGTTACTGCGGTGCTTTGAAAAAGAAGAGTTGAAACAGATAATGAAAGAAGTGCACGAAGGAGAATGCGGTTCACACGCAAATGGACATGCATTAACAAGACAAATCATGTGAATGGGCTATTATTGGGCCACCATGGAAAAGGATTTCATTGAATATGTGCGCAAATGCCTCAAGTGTCAAATTTATGGCGATAAAATCCAAGTATCGCCATCCAGACTGCATGTGATGGTTTCCCCGCGGCCGTTTTCACTTTGGGGCATTGATGTGATTGGACCGATATCTCCAAAAGCATCCAATGGTCATCATTTCTTTTTGGTGGCCATCGATTACTTTACCACGTGGGTAGAAGCATCATCATATGCCAACGTCACACAAGCTGTGGTGCTCAGATTTATGCGGAATAACATCATATGCCGCTATGGACTTCCTAAGCAGATCATAACAGACAATGCTGCCAATCTGAACAGTCGAATAATGGGGTAAATTGTGCAAAACGTACAAAATTCAACAACGCAACTCGACCCCCTATCACCCAAAGATGAATGGAGCAGTTGAAGCAGCCAAAACATCAAGAACATTATCAGAAAGATGACTGAGACATACAAATATTGGCATGAGAAGCTACCATATGCTTTGCATGCTTATCGCACCTCAGTGCGATTATCAACTGGGGCAACTCCATTTTCTTTGGTTTATGGTATGGAGGCCGTCTTACCTGTCGAAGTGGAGATACCTTCCCCCCGAATTCTCAAAGATACTCAGCTCGAAGAAGCAGAATAGGCCCAAAGCCGTTATGAGCAGTTGAACTTAATCGAAGGTAAATGCCTGATAGCTGTTTGCAGAGGACAGCTATATCAACAAAGAATGATGAACAACTACAATAAAAAGGTAAAGCCCAGAAGCTTTTAAGCAGGTGACCTCGTCCTCAAGAAGATCTTACCAATTCAACACGACCATAGAGGCAAGTGGACTCCCAATTATAATGGCCCATATATTGTGAAGAAAGCATTCTCAGAAGGCACCTTAATCCTTGCCAGAATGGATGGTGATAAGCTCCCTAACCTAATGAATAGCGATGCGGTGAAAAAATTCTATGCTTGACTCTCCCATCCAAATGAGGAGTTCCTTAATCGTTCTTCCGAGACATGAAAGGAATAAAGCATGACAGCAATGAGCGGACTTGGTGAAAACCCGAAAGGGCACCAAGGGTAAAATACAAAGCTCCAACAAAAGACAAAGAAGCAAATAAAGGCGGACTTGGTGAAAACCTGAAAGGGCACCAAGGGTAAAATACAAAGCCAAAAACAAATCTTGAAGAATGAAATCAGTCAGAATCTCGGAGGATCAGGACCACCTAAAACAAAGTCCATTGCAAATAGTGGAAACAGCGTCACCTAAAGACAACAGCTGTAAACAGTGGAAGACTTGGTCAAACCTTCAAATTTGTATATTATGCTTTTTAAAGACTTGTCATTCGGTTTATCAGATTATAACAATAGGGTACTTTTTATGATATAAATATGTTTTGTGGGATCAAACCAGCAAAATCCCATTTTATATCCCTAATCATATTTTATCATCTTCATTTCACATTTAAGTAGAATATTTTAAATCCCCAGTAGGCTCTTTTGGCATTACCTTATGAGTAGGATCAAGCTCAAAAACCTCAAACAAGTTAATCCCCCAACTCAGAGTACCCATATCTCCACAAAATATCATTATCCCCAGTGAAGTTGCCAAGTCAAGCTCCTCAGCGCGGCGAAGCTAAGTCAAACAGGCCCTTCATCCACGAAGAAGGAAGTTCCCAAGCTAGGATCAAAAAGCTTCCCATCTAGAGAGAAAATTGTTCCCCAAAAAGTTGAATGATAGCTAACCTCTCTAACAGCATTGAGATAAATCTCCAGCCTTTGCCAAAACCATCACATTGCATTCGATGCATACATCGTATCGCATCACATTGCATCATATTGCACCATAGGTTGAGGTTTATGCTTCCTTGCTTACAGCACATTGCATTCCATGTATCATTGGCATACGTTTAACCTTCCATTTCAGACGTTGCACTTCTCAGGACCTGCACCAAGATCCCAGGAACATTTCTGCAGCAAACTTCTCATCAAGCTCTACTAGCTTCCTTTCTTTACAATCTTCCCCAAAGCATCCTTTTGACACATGGACAAATTTTTCCCTTTTTGGGTCACCTCGTAGAACGATCCCCTTGAGTGAACTCGTAGAGGGAGCCTAGATTGGGTTACTTCCCAAGGTTGCCAATTCCCCAAAGCATTTCCCTCAAATACCAATTGATGTCTCCAACAAGTCTTGACAGTTCAAGCCTGTCGTTCCTGTCGGCTTTTCCATTTTTCAGTTCTGGCCTATCGTTGCTGTGGGCTTTCCATTTTTCAGTTCAAGCCTATCGTTGTTGTGGGTTTTCCATTTTTCAGTTCAAGCCTATCGTTGCTGTGGGATTTTCATTTTCAAGCCTATCATTGCTGTGGGCTTTTCCATTTTTCAGTTCAAGCCCATCGTTGTTGTGGGCTTTTCATCTGTAGTTCAAGCCTATCGTTGCTGTGGGCTTTTCATTTTTCAGTTTAAGCCTATCATTGCTGTGGGCTTTTCATTTTCAATCAAAGTCTATCGTTGCCGTAGGCTTTCATTTTCAATTCAAGCCTATCGTTGCTGTGGGTTTTCCATATACAAGTCAAGCCTATCGTTGCTGTGGGCTTTCCCTTTTCAGTTCAAGCCTATCGCTGCTGTGGGCTTTTCATTTTTCAGTTCTAGCCTATCGTTGTTGTGGGATTTTTCATTTTTCAATTCTAGCCTATCATTGCTGTGGGCTTTTTCATTTTTCAGTTCTAGCCTATCGTTTTGTGGGCTTTTTCATTTTTTAGTTCAAGCCTATCATTGTTGTGGGCTTTTCATTTTTTAGTTTAAGCCTATCGTTGCTGTGGGCTTTTTCATTTTTCAGTTCTAGCCTATCATTGCTGTGGGCTTTCCATTTTTCAGTTCAAGCCTATCATTGTTGTGGGCTTTCTATCTTCAGTTCAAGCCTATCATTGCTGTGGACTTTTCATTTTTTAGTTCAAGCCTATCATTATTATGGGCTTTTCATTTTCAATCCAAGTCTGTCATTGTTGTAGGCTTTCTTTTTCTGTTCAAGTCTATTACGTTGTTGTAGGCTTTCAATCTCCAGTATCTTCACATCGTAGGCGGCCCTAGATGCCTCATAAAAGTATTATCCAAGTCCACCGGCCTGTGAAGCCCCATTTGCCTCTTGGGGACAGACCCAATCGTCGCATTCTACTCTTCCTCTGTGCTAGGTAGGTGAGGTAAATGCTCTAACCCGTCCAAACTGACTCCTTTCTATCTTTGCACACTGTTTGTACACAAACAATGCACAAAGAGGGACAGTTGTTGGACCCCATTTTGTCTGGGTTGGACATACTAACCCATTTTATATATTTATTTTCCCATGCCATATATCTTGTAAACAGGTCTAGGGAAGCCCAAAGTTAAGAACCTCTACTACCAGCCTCTGAAGTGCCCCAAGACCAACGCCAGGTGATAGAGAACGAAATTTGGAGAATAACGCACTTGATCGAGCTCAATTTCGATTTAAAACAAAGAAGTTATGGCTAAAACAATTTTCAAAAAAAAAAAAAAAAACATGACTCATAGCCTCGAAGTGTCGGCAGGTCGAAGCTTCGAAGACTCGAAGCCTCGAAGCCTCGAAGACTCGAAGACTCGAAGCCTCGAAGCCTCTAAGACTCGAAGCCTCGAAGCCTGTAAGCCTGCCGACACTCCGACCTGCCGACACTTCGACCCGCAGACCTTCGACCCTCGCCCCTTTGCCCTTCGACCCTTAGCTCTTCGACCCGTTGACCGTTGACCTTCGACCTGTCCACACTTCGACCCGTTGACCATTGACCTTCGACCCTTCACCCCTTGCCCTTCAACCCAATGACCTTCGACCCGTTGACCGTTGACCTTTGACCTGCCGACACTTTGACTCATTCACCGTTGACTTTCGCCCTTTGCCCTTCGACCCACCGACCTTCGACCCATTGACCGTTGACCTTCGACCTACCGACACTTTGACCCGTTGACTGTTGACCTTCGACCCGTTGACCTTCAACCCTGCCGACACTTCGACCCTTTGACCCGTTGACCTTCGACCTACCGACACTTTGACCCGTTGACTGTTGACCTTCGACCCGTTGACCTTCAACCCTGCCGACACTTCGACCCTTTGACCCATTGACCCTCGTTGTTCGGCTTCTTTCGCTGCCTTTCTCCCTGTTTGATCACGGGATACGTTTTATTAGCTGGTCATTTTTGTCATAGATGCTTTTCAACGCCTGTCAGTCACTGTTGGATCAAACCGAGAATTTGGATAATGCGGAACAAACCCTATGTAATTTGACTCGATATGTTTCATGTTTACCATTAAGTCTGTGCAGATGAGTTAACTCTAAATCCGGGCCTACTCGTGTGAGAACAAAGCTAAGGACAGGATATATAATCCTGATCCGGATCATGATGAGTATCGTCATTCACTTGGTACATAACCGAGTCTTTATCTGGAGTAAGGACTTTTCGTGTGAACTAAATACTTGATAAAACGACTTACGGAACTCGTGTCTAATTCTCAATTTGGCTAAGTCAATTGATATGGAATGAGATTCGAAGTCTACCACTCGCACGGAATAAGAGAGACCTGTTGTGAAGAGAGAATCAAAATTGTCACTCCACTGAACTAAAGAAAAGGAAGACACGGACTGAGAAATTCAAGTCTCATTTGAACGGAGCAAGGACAATTATTGCGGAGTAAGGACATCAAATGCGGAATAAGGAATCCGAACCATTACTCATGCGGAGTAAGCAACCACTGACACGGAGTAAGGATCCGAGCTTCGCTGATACGAAGTAAGGAACCTTATGACGGACTAAGAAGACGCTGCTTCATCATTTCCAAGCCGCATTAATTATAATTAGCTCGCTTCGTCCCGATGTAAGACAAACCCGTTGTAGACCTAAATTACTTTACACGTGTATCATGCGGAGATGTGGACACGGTCTCAAATACAATTGGAATCAAGCAAAGAATTCATTACAACTTATGCTTCCAATATTTCGAGCTCCACATCCGCAGCAGTTAAAGCTTCAACATTTTCCGATGAAGAACTTCAATGCTTCACACTGCTCGGAAAATGCAGTTCCAAGATAGATTTCTAGGGTGTCTATATATATGCCTGAAGCAATGTAAATTAAATATGCGCGTGTGCTTACTTGTACTTATACACTTATAAGCGTATATCTTGTATAGAGCCAATAGACAGAGACTTACTGCCAAGTGTGTGTATCTATAGCAGAGTGTTGTGTTGTAATCATCTAAAACGCTGTTTTGCCTTATTATAATTATCTTCAGATAATAAAGCAACATACTTTCACTACCTGGTTAATCTTTCGCACTGATTTTATCCGTTTAACCAGAGTGAGTGTCTAAGCCATTAAGAGAGAGAAAGATTTTTAAAGAGCCTATTCACCCCCCCCCCTTTAGGCTCTTCGGGACCAACCAGTGGTATCAGAGCAAGTTCTACCTGCTCGTAGAGATCCCTAACTCCCTCTCAGCTTAACAATGGCCGAAGAAAGCAGCATGCTATTCAATACCCGCCTCAACTCCGGGGGAGCTCAAGAGCCCTTTCCCAACCGAAGCAACAGTGAAAATGTTGATCCACCTCAACCTGCTGCTGCCGCTGCTCCTCATCCACGGAGTTCAGGCTACACTTTAAGCAAACTGCCAAAGTTCACACCAGGGCTTTTCTCCCAGTGGAAAGCTCGCATGAAGATGTTCATGACCTGTCATGATCATCTAATGTGGACGTGTCTTCATCAGGAGCTTCCCATTCTGATGACCATCGAAGAAAATGTTGTCAGGAGACCAAAGACTGATGCTGAACTCACTCACGATGAAAGAGCCTGGCAATACGCCAGTGAAAAGGCTCTAGCTTACGTGACATCGTCCTTGGATTCAGAGGCTTTCACGGACGTCCAGGGCTGCATGACAGCAAAAGCTGTGTGGGACAAATTGATTATTCTATATGAAGGAAATCAATCCAAGATGCAGAACGTCATTTGCGCTCTTAGACAGAATTTTGAGAGCTTCAACCACAAACCTGGTGAATCCCTGGAGAGCATCTATCGGCGATTTGGCAAGCTTATCCTGGAATTGAAAACTGTCAACGAGCACTACAATCAATTCCAAATAAATGACAAGTTCTTTCGTTCATTGCCGGATCGCTATTACTCCAAGCAGCTTCAGATGTAATCCAAAGACAACTGGCAATATGCTCCCCTTGAAGAGCTATATGGAGAGCTACGGACTCATGAGGTCAGATTCAAATACACTGACCGAGACGAGAAGATAGCTCGGAAAGAAAAGGGGGTAGCTCTTAAGGCTACGGCTGGACCAAGCATGCTGACGGAGGATGATACGGAAGAGTCAGAAAACTCTGACTCGGACATGGAAAAAGAAATAGAACTTCTGGTGAAATCCTTCACACGATTCCTACGAAAAAGTAGAAAAGGATTCAGAAGAGGCTCTTCCTCATCCTCGAGAAGGAAGGAGCGGTCGGAGTCGACATCCCAAGACTGCTACAATTGCGGGAAACCTGGTCATTGGGCTAAGGACTGTAGATCCAAACCCAAGATGGGCGACAAGGACGACAAGGTTAAACCCCGACGCTCCACCTCAGACAACAGCAAAATGAAGAGGAAGGTGTTTGTCTTAAAATACAACAGTGGCTCGGAAGAAGAAGAGGAATCTTCAGACGACGAACCAACGGAAAAGGCGAACGTCTGCCTCATGGCAAACACTGAGGTACCTTCTATCTCTGAGCTCTTGAGTAAACTAGAATCTCTTACTAAGGAACGTGATGATGAAAAGAATGAGAGGATAATAATTACTCAAATGTATCAAAATATGAGCAGTCAGACTAAATGCCTAGAACTTACTGTTTCTAAACTTGAAAAGGACATAGCTGACTACCGAAGCAGGGAGGTTTGGTATCACGACCTAAGAGCCGAGAATCACCTGCTTGAATACCAACCTCACAGGCATGAATATAAATCTTAAAAGACTCGAGATTGAACTAGAGAAGGAAAAGGAAATAAATCGTAAATGGCTAAAATCCGGAGAAATAGCCTCTACATTTAGAACCGATCCTGACAATATCCGAGTCAAACCTGGCCTAGGATCCGAATCCACTTCCACTACTCCAACTATTGAGTGCCCTTCGGACTACACTCCAAAACTAACCAACCTATATCCTGTTAGTACATCTAAACCGTTGGATGGTTTTGTTTCAGGTGGCACCATAGTTTATGATTGTGGAACAAAGGCCGCTACGCTAATCCCGAAGTAGTAGCACCCGCACCAAACGATGAAGGGAAGGTTACTGTAGTTAAAGCCGAAACTACAGCACCCAGAAACAAAGAAAAGGCTAAGGGTGACGCATCTAGGGCCAAGATCGCGTCACTTGTTCGCAAAGGATTAGGCCATAGGGAACAGAGTAGGAAACCTGTTAAGCCAAAGAAACCTCTATCCCCTGTTGTAACTCCACATCATAGTGTCTGTTCAATATGTCGTGAAATAGGCCACTACCATTATGAATGTTGGAGTCTAACTGATGACTAGTTTTGTAATCACTTTTCAATCAATAAAAATCAGGTTGTCAAAAAGGGTTCTTCTCGGAAATCTAAATCTAAAACTCCTAGGAGCGTCTCACCTAAGAAAACCCAAGTTAAAGAAGCAACTAATACGGAAAAATCTAAGTCAACCTGGAAAGTTAAAGTTTCGAGAAATGTAAAATCCGGAATAGTTGACACTGTTGTTGCTTCTCCTAACCGCCCGAAACAAGTCTGGGCACCAAAAGTGTAATCTGTTGTCTTACAGGAGCATCTATGGAATTCACTTCCATCTCACTTGAAGTCAAAGATCAATCAACGCAAGTGGATACTCGATAGCGGATGCTCCGGACACATGACTGGTGATAAGTCTCTGCTTGTGGATATTACCGACAAACGAGGCCCATCCGTAACATATGGCGACAACAGTAAAGGTAAGATTGTGGGGTACGACACTTTAACCAACAGCTGTGTATCAATTACTAAGGTTGCATTAGTTGAAGGTTTGAAGCATAATCTGCTGAGTGTCAGTAATTGTTGGACCTCGGCCAGGGCACTCACTATCACAATATTGTCCGCTTTGGCACTCACGCACCCACCCATGGGCTGCAGCCCGCACGGATTTGTTTCTAACGGGCCGCGACCCATTAAAACGCGTTGTGACAAGGTGCACATGAGCCTCCTCATTAGGACGACCTCAATGTTCGCCTTAACCGATGTGGGATTGATCTATGGGACGTTAGAGACCCAACAGTCTCCTCCCCAATCCCACCATCGGTCTAGAGGACCCGGCTCTGATACCACTTGTTGGACCTCGGCCAGGGCACTCATTATCACAATATTGTCCGCTTTGGCACTCACGCACCCACCCATGGGCCGCAGCCCGCACGGATTTGTTTCTAACGGGCCGCGACCCGTTAAAACGTGTTGTGACAAGGTGCACATGAGCCTCGTCATTAGGACGACCTCAATGTTCACCCTAACCGATGTGGGATTGATCTATGGGACGTTAGAGACCCAACAGTAATTTATATGACAAAGGATTCACAGTTGCCTTTTTGTCAAACACACCTATGATTAGAGATAACTTATCCAGGAGACATTAAGTTATCCGGATCAAGAGATGGGGACATATATTCTGTGGTCTTGAGAAACAATTCTTCGACCCTGTATGCTTCCTCACTACAGCATCACATGAAGATAGTTGGCTATGGCATAAGTGTTGCGCACATTTAAATTTTAAGACCTTGTTTAAATTAGTGTCGCTTGATTTGGTCACTGGTTTGCCTAAACACAAATACTCCAGAAACACTCTCTGTCGAGAATGCCAACTAGGCAAACAGACCAAACATAGTTTTAAGAGCAAATCAGTTACTTCAATAACTGCTCCTTTACAACTTCTTCACATGGACCTTTGTGGTCCCATTTTTGTCTCTTCACTTGCTGGTGCGAGATACACTCTAGTGGTTATCGATGACTTCACCAGATACACATGGGTGATGTTCCTGAAATCTAAGGATCAAACTTTTGAACACCTTGTCGATCTCTTCAACTGGATAAGCAATTCACAAGGACTGAGCATTAAATGCATCAGGAGTGATCATGGTACAAAATTTGATTTCTCAGAAATGAGGTCATATTGTTTTGAATAGGGCATTCAGCACGACTTCTCTGCGCCCAGAACTCCACAATAAAATGGGGTAGCTGAGTGCAAGAATCGCACTTTAGTCGAGGCTGGAAGATCAATGTTAGCAGGGGCAAAGCTTCCTCTCAGTCTATGGGCTGAAGCGGTGTCTACTGCCTGCTATGTTCAGAATAGGACTCTTATAAATAAATTAACCATGAAAACACCCTACGAGATGTGGAAAGGCCGAAAGCCTTCTATTTCACATTTCAGGACTTTTGGGTGTACTTGCTACGTACTGAACAATGGAAAAGAATCCCGGAATAAATTTGAACCAAAATCCGATGATGGGATATTTGTTGGGTATTCATTTCATAGCAAGGCTTATCGGGTATTTAATAGAAAACTCTTCAAAGTTGAAGAATCTATCCATGTGACTTTTGATGAAACTAACATGGATTGGTCGAAAGTTGGTTCTTCAAGTTCAAATGTGCAGGATCAAGACGACAACGTTGACTACTCAAAGTTTATGAATGTTCCTGTCACCTCTACTGACCAACCATGTGGCACCAATGAAGAACGAAGAAATGATACAGATGATGCTACGGATGAATCAGACTCGGGACTCCCACATAACTCCGGATATGTTCCTTCGGATATTCAAAATACCGGAGTACCTTCCAGTCCATTCGGACCAGTTGATACGGAAATGAACAGTAATGGAGAACCTCAAAATACTCCAGAACCTATTAATTTTAATAACGCTAGCCCTGAAGAAGCTCAATCAGTGGACGACCAAGGACCACCTAATCTGACAGAGCTTCAAATCATTGAGTATTCACCACCACTTGTGTAAAACTATAGGTGGACTCAAAGCCACCTTCAAGAACAAGTGATTGGTGATCCTACTGTTGGTGTTAGAACAAGAGCAGCCACCTCCAACATATGCCTCTACTCTTGCTTTTTGTTGCAGATAGAGCCAAAAGTCATGGAAGAAGCTCTTCAAGACTCAAATTGGATAGATGCCATGCAGGAAGAGTTAAATCAGTTCAAAAGGAATGATGTGTGGAGTCTTGTACCAAGGCCAAAGTCTCAACAAGTCATTGGAGTTAAATGGGTGTTCCGGAACAAACTTGATACGGATGGAATCGTAATCCGGAACAAAGCCCGACTGGTAGCCAAGGGTTATCGTCAAGAAGAAGGAATAGACTATGACGAAACATTTGCCCCCATGACAGGACTTGAGGCAATCGAATGTTCCTAGCATACGCTTTATACGAAAACTTTAAAGTTTATCAAATGGATGTCAAGAGTGCATTTCTAAATGGAGACCTTCAAGAGGAGGTATATGTTGAACAACCTCCAGGCTTCGTTGAACCAAAGGCTGGACATCTGGTCTACAAACTAAGGAAAGCCTTGTATGGATTGAAGCAAGCTCCAAGAGCCTGGTACGACACACTTTCGGAATTCTTACTTGCTCAGAACTTCCAAAAAGGGAAGATTGACACCACGCTATTCTTACGGAAAGAGAAGACACATACTCTGATCGTACAGATCTATGTGGATGATATCATTTTCGGATTAACTAATCCGAAATTTTGTGATGAGTTCGCCAAGTTGATGACTGGCAAGTTTGAGATGAGTATAATGGGAGAACTATCCTACTTTCTTGGGATCGAGGTCAAACAACCGAAGGAAGAGATCTTCATCAACCAAGCTAAGTACACTCGTGACTTAATCAAGGAAGTTTGGTATGGAAGGTTCATCTCCCGTCAACACTCCAATGCCGGTCGGTGCCAAGTTAGACCCCAGATATTGATGGCAAATCAGTGAATATAACTGAGTAGAGAGGGATGATTGGATCCTTGTTGTACCTTACAACAAGTCGCCCGGACATAATGTTTGCAACTTACATCTGCGCAAGATATCAAGCGAATCCCAAAGAGTCACATATGCTTCACGTAAAACGGATATTAAGGTATCTCAAAGGGACAATTAATTTGGGACTCGGGTACCCAAAAGAGTCCAACTTCGCCTTATCCCGATATTCTGATGCTGATTTTGCCGGGTGTTGCATAGATAGGAAAAACACCAGTGGTACATGCCAATTCCTTGGAAACAGATTGATCTCTTGGTTCAAGAAGAAGCGAATTTCGTATCAACATCTACTCGAAGCGAAATATATAGCTATCGGGAGTTCTTGCGCACGACTTCTCTGGATGCAAAGCCAACTTATTGACTACGGTTTCAACATGACATCTGTTCCACTCTACTGTGACAATACTAGTGCTATTGCTATCAGCAATAATCCCGTCATGCATCCAAAGACAAGACATATTGAGGTCAGGCATCATTTCATTCATGATCATGTTCTTAAAAAGCACATATCCCTGGAACATGTTGCTATTGAAGATCAACTGGCGGATATACTTACAAAGCCCCTACCTGATGTAAGATTTTCTGAACTTCTTCTCAAATTAGGTATGCTTGACTTTTCTGCATAGCTTCTCACCTATTATCCATCAGTAGTTATTTTTAGAACATGCATTGTTGTACTTCATGGTTAGTGATAGATACTGAACTTCATGTTTAACTATCTTACTTTAATCGTGTAAATGCTCTGATATTTCTCACTAAGTTCATCTGGGAGGATGCTTGCCTATCCGGACTAACAGTGAATCAAGTAATCATAATTAAATTTATATGACACAAATCCTATTCGGATGTCATGAATTCAATTCAACTCCATCTTCCAACATATGTCTTATGATTTAATGACTGACTGAAATATCTAAGATGCATGGTTGAGGAATGATTTGGGATAGCTCGGATTGAAAGTGGAAATTCACTGTGTCTGCCGATCAGCTACTTGAGTGAAGTAAATCAAGGATAGGCAGCAGTTTCTCACGATTCATGTTAAACAGGAAACGTCTTGACAGGCTCTAAAAGTCAACGGGGGAGAAATTGCTCTCTCTATTATTTAAGTAAAACCCTCGGATTCGTACTTCATGACCTCTTTCCTGGCTGTCTATCTGAGGGGGAGTCATCCTCGAGAAGATCGCATCAAAATGATTCGCTGATCTCAGGGGGAGAGAATACTTCATTAAATCTTAAGTAAGGCCCCCTGTTTCAGCAAAAGGCATGACTACAGGGCGAGAGAATGCTTATTATTAAGTAATGCCTCTTTGATATGTCTCAGATGTTCCGCACTATAACTCTCACTCATAAAGCTGATTGGATTTGCACTGTTGAATCGGAATTACGGATTGCTTGGCTGTTATCTTCCTCTTCCTAGCATTTTAAGCATGACAGTCGGTTGTAACATCATACATCATGTGCTCTTCCTTCCATTTTCACTCATACATTCTCTGATGGACGAAGTCATATAAATCTAATTAATCTTTGCTCTCATTGTCAGTATGAAGGATTGGCTATGTTGACCTATTGGATTTATGTGTTAATTATCTCACACATACATTGATTTCAGTATGATGGCTTTCACTTCGTTTGTATGTGTCTAACACTTAACTTTTTATGCATAAGTTCTGTTTCTTCTTAGTACGGATTGTGTGTTATGCTCTTATATTATTTATCCGGACTAACCCGAACCTGACGAGACTTGCTCTTCAAAGCATCTACTTGTTAAGTCACAGGTTCAGATTCTCTTTGCACTTTATTGCTCTATCGTATCAGATGTCTCGGATTTCTGAGGTATTGTGGTACCTCATACTCCCTCGACAT